>CBVK0100485853.1:0-18115 GCA_900067695.1 Picea abies
AGTGGGAGAATGTTGGGTATGTGTTATATTCTTTGCATGATCAAACCTAGTGTTGGTGTTGTTTCAGGTATGCGAGGGGGTCACAAAGGGGTGTGGAGCCCCCAAATTTCTTTTTAGCGGTTTTTGCATCCGTTTTTAGTGGTTTTTTGGAACATGGTTTTTTAATTCCAGTTAAGGAATTGGGGTTGTGAATAATCCAAGTCAATGGATTAGGGGTTTTAGGTTCCACGAGATCCTATATATATTGTATTGTAAACAATGAATATGGATGATGAATAAAGAATTAGATATGTGGCTCTAAATAGGTCGTTGGTTTTCCCAGTTTGGGTTTCCAAGGTAAAAATCTTTGTGTAATATGTGTGTGTGTCATTATATATTTTTAGTTTTTATTAAGAATCCATTTGTAGTAATTAATTGTACAAGATTAAAATCTACAATTGAATTTAATTTCATGTTTTTATGAAGTGGATGGATCTTCTTCATGAGAGAAAGATGGTGCTTCAAAGGAGATTCCATAGATTGATCCAAGATAGGGACCCCCCCTTCAAGATGTGGAATCAAACTCATGATATGTCTTTACATGTGTGAATCTATCAAGATGATCAAGCTACCGCTCAACAATTGTCATTCTTGGAGGATTCAAGAAAAATCACATCTATGGAAAGAATGAACTTCTTATTACCTCGTCATAAAGATGATATGCATTGCTGGTATTTGAGTACCCCAAGAAGATGAACTTCTGACTCCTTGCATCAAGCTTGTTTACTTTCTCCTTAGGAAGTAAGGCATAGTAAGTGGAACCAAATACCATGAGATGTCTTATCGAAGTAATGCGGCTATAACACATTTCATAAGGAGTCTTGATCCCAGGAGCATGATATGAACTCTTGTTTTTTACATATATTTCACATATAACTACATCAATCCAAAACATCAATTTCACGTTTTTGAAAAGCATCATGGATTCTTGTTCATTCTTTCAACTACACCATTATGTTGAGGATTGTATGGAGCAATGGTTTGATGCTTGATCCCATGTTGGTGGAGATAGATTTCAAACTCATTTGAAGTGTATTTCCTTCCATTATCTATACGAAGAGAGTCAATACAAGACTAAGATTTATTTTGGATCCATACATGAAATTTTTTAAAAGGTTCAAAAGCCTATGATTTATCTTTCAACAAGGACACCCAACAAGTCCTTATGTAATCATCAATAAAATACATGATATATTTGTTGCCATTAGAAAATGGAACAAGCATTTGGACACAGAAATCATAATGTATCAATCCAAATTTTCTACATGCTCTGGAAGTGGAATCATGGAAAGCTTGTTTGCTTTGTTTTCCAAAGATAAAATCATCACTTTACTTCAATTTCTTAGGAATAGTAGGAAAACTAGAAACACCATTCTTTTTCAACAAATGAAGGATGTCATAATTAATGTGTCAAAATCTAGCATGCCATAAGAAACTAGATGGCAATGTACCTTCATCGTAGTGAGAGAGGTATGTAGATTTATGTGCATGAGCAGATGTCCCTTTCAACTTCAACAATCTTTCATCCTCCACTCATGTCATAATGACCATGTTGTCGTAAGCCTTCTTTATTTCAACTTTGCCACTGAAGATATGAATAGAGTGGCCTTGTTGTTGAATGTGGACAAGAGATAGCAAGTTTCTTCGCAGCTCGGGAAGATAGAGCATGTCATGCAGAAGAAAATCTAGGAATCCAGGCAATTTAAGCCTGATGGTGTCAATTCTCGAAGGTTTGAGACTTGATTTATCTGCAAAATAGACTATACCATCTACATTGTCATTGAAATCTTCAAAGAAGTCTCTCGAGAAGGTCATGTGGCATGTTGCACCTGTGTCAAGCAATGACACATATTTCCAAGAAGCAAATGAAGTGTTAAATAAATCTTCAATTACTCCAATATTGCAATGAGCAACAATATAATGAGTAGATTCAAGTGTTTTACCTTTCGCCAGATCTGATGCTTTATTTTTTTTCTTATTTTTTTTATCTTGCTTGTCTTTGATCTTTTTTCAAAGGATTGTGCATGTCTTTGTCTCATGTCCATTCTTCCCACAACACATACATTGAAGATTAGGTTTTTCATGGGGATTATGCCTACTTCCTACCTCTGAAGTTCTTCTTTCTTTTTCCTCTCTTACTACCTCCATGTTATCCATCAAAGGAAGTGTTTCTAAAACCAAAGGAATGATTGCTTGAAGCCCCAAAAAATGGAGTACTTCAAGACCCAGACGTAGGTGCAGGTACTGAGACAGCATAATGCATTTTTATCATTTCAATATAAGCAATGCCAAACACTTGTATCACTAGATTTGATTATTGTCGAAATAATAAATTTGAGCAGCAAATATGTCTATTAGCTGATCGGGATGTTGTTCCAATCTAGTCTCCACTGAGGCAATCTAGAAGAGATGTCACTGCCAAATTGGATGCTCTTAACTCCACCTCGTGATTTGTGCCTATCTTTATTTTGGCAGATTCAAGCCCTTTTGAGGAGATTCAAAGGGACGTCTTGCTCCAAGATTTGCCAAAATTATTGAAGATTTGCTTGGATGACTTGGGGTTTTCTCTTTCACCTCTTTATTTTAATGAAGATCTGTAAAATGAAGATGAAGATCAAACCCTTTGGACTTGTGATGGAAGGAATAATATTAACAATGTCGTCAATCTCTATGTAACTTAAGAGGGAGAAACATAAAATCTTTCCTCATAGCTACCACTTGCAGATGGAAACAGAAACGTAATAGAGATTTAGGCTTTTGAGTTGCATGAGAGGAAGAAATTTTATGTTAGAAGCATGGAAATGAAATGTCAACTGCTAGATTGGAGCAAGGTAATCTTGGGGAGACACTCAGTTGTGCCATCCTTGAAAATGCAATGCTGAGGAAGGAATTGAACCAAATGAGGAAGAATAATTTGAGGGAGGAAGTAAATAAGACAGAGAGGGATAGCACATAGATGTAAAATGGACCCTAGACAGACAAATTGTAGGCCGAGAGTCGAAGTTGTGGTCAGGTCGCACGTGAGAGAGAGGATGGATGTGAATGATTCTAGAGGAAACCCTAACACCTGCGAACGATGGAGTAATGACAGATCTTAGAGGGAATAAACAGAGAGACAAACATACAAAGGGACGTTTTTGCGCGCGGGGGAATGAAATTCCGAGGGGAGTAGAGAATCATGGAGTTAAAACCAGCTCTGATATGAGTGTCTCGCTAGGTATGGACACATGGAATAAGTAATTCCATAGATGATTGATTTCATTAACTCACATTATGCATATATACAAGAGTAAGTGACTTTTGGTTTCATCTTCATAGAGGTCATAATGACTCTTCCTATTCACCTACAACTCTTCATATTTCTCCTAGCTTAATATTTACAAGGATATTTACAATGTACCTCAGTGCCTATGGATTAGGTATCTAACAATTTAAAATATAAACATAAAATTATACAAGTTACTTTTACTATACATTTGGAAGTAAAAAATCAAAATTAATTTTTTTCTAAACTTAACAATTATGAAAAAAAATAAAAAAATTATAATTTAAATTATATTAAATCTTATATACTTATAAGTTCAAAGATGAGCTGTAAAACAGAACAGAAATAAAATCACCAATCAATAAAAGGAGGATGTTCTAAAATGTTTATCAACTCTGCTTTGGTTCTGGAAAGTTGTAACAGAAATAAAATCATTTGTTCTAAAATGTTTATCAACTCTACTTTGGTTCTGGTTCTGGAAATTTGTTACAGAAATAAAACCATCAATCGATAAAAGGAAGATTGTTCTAAAATGATTATCCACACTACTTTGGTTCTGGAAAGTTGTTTGTGATCTTCTCGAAGTGAGAAAGTGCATATCTGGTTTGAATTGGCATTTCAGAAGCATACTCTTTTAGGAATTTCTCCACCTTTGAAGTAGAGGTACCAGGAGTAGGTCTTCTCCTCTTCACATAGAACGTTAAGCACAACACTGCTAACGCTGTCAGCACAACTATTCCGAAGGAGCAACCTGCGTTGGAATGGAAAGATCAATATCAATGCACCGTCTTTGTCCAGTAACCCCGATGAGAATAGTGAAAACAAGATACAAATTCACAGTGATGTTCTAATGGAGATTGTCAATATGAAGAAATCATAGTTACCTATTACAATGGCGGACTTGATTTTTGGACCTGCAACGCGGCCATAACAACTATTATGAGGATCGGTACCAATCCATAGTTTTGGCTAAGAGAATGAATACATTTACAGATGCCCCTGGGTTCAAGAATACTTGAAGAATGGAGGGAGCATTGAATACCTCTTTCAATATTGTGATAATATAAGCATTGGGGTTTGTAATAAAAAATGTAGAAGGCGATCAGAAAACGTACCAATGGCATTGGCAGGGCATCTGTCTGAGTGCGAGGTGCCATCGGGACAATAGCAAAGAAATGTTGTGGGTTTCGAGATGTCATAACCACAACGACCCTCACTGTCCAAACAAGCGCCACAGGTTCGACCTCTCTCCGTGTCCACATACCATGTTATTTCAAAACCGAATAATAGGGGTGTGATCAGATCCCCATTCTGATTGATTGGAAGATTGTTACGAATTGGCAGTTGAAGATTGGTTTGGCAGAAGCGTCTCCCAGATTCTGGATTGGAAATGGAGTACCAATCATGGCCACATAAACGACACTTCTGAAAACTCTCCGGCTTCCCTTCAATACTTTCATTGCAGTGCTTCCAAAGCGTGAGATTGGTGTATGCACCGGTGATATGAAAAAGAGAGGCGGGCCACCAAAATTCAGAGTAGTTACCTGAACGATTGCACTCCTTCCCGAACATAGTCTTCCACAGATTGTAGTTACCTTATCATGTATGTTCAGGGATGTGTAGAAGGGAGGGGATGAGTCATCTATGTCTTCTACCATGGGACCTAGGACGACTGTTAGCTTTTCATCTTGAAGATTTACTGAGTCTTTGGAGGGCTGGGGGGACTCATATTATAGCAGTTTGGAGAGGGACCTTTTGAAATCTTCATTTTTAACTAGTTTTGAGAGGAGTACGAGAATTCTAATATTTTGAAATGGAGTACCAATCATGGCCACATAAACGCCACTTCTGAAAACTCTCCATCTCCCCTTCAATACTTTCATTGCAGTGGTTCCAAAGCGTGAGATTGGTGTATGCACTGACGATATGAAAAAGAGAGGCGGGCCACCAAAATTCAGAGTAGTTACCTGAACGATTGCACTCCTTCCCGAACATAGTCTTCCACAGATTGTAGTTAATAATTGTGATGATAATATTCTTCCTCTCATTTCCAAAGAATGAGGGCTGCAAGATGAGATACTCATCTCCATTGATGTTAAGTAGAGGATATCTGTTCTGATCACAGTGTAGCTGAAACTGAGGATCACCACAACCACTGTCAATTTTCCCAAAAGGGTAGTTGAATTCAAAATCCCCACATGTATCCCAGAGACAACTGCGGTACTGACTACCGAGACATGATGTTGGGAAGAAGAGGAGGGGGAGGAGAAGGCTAGATGCAACGACCAGAAGGCAAACTTTATATTCAGTGCGAGACATTGAACTAGTAAGAAGCAGAATATGTACTCTAATACTTTGCTCTGCTATGCTCTTAGAGATTAGAAACTTAGTAACACGAAATTCTGCAAAGAGGCCAAAGGAGATGGAACTGGAGTTGGAGTTGCAGTACAGAGACCAAAGACTCAACACGCCAATTAGACTTTGCTTGACTTTTAAAGCCCAAAATCTGTAATCCCGTGATTTTTAACTCCACGAAGTAGCGGTGTGGCTTCTCCTGTCCTTGCACTATTTGCTTGACGACTAAATTCCACACGCTTTTCCATTTTGGTCCATTGAAAAAGAATGTACGATGATGTAGACTTGTTTTGCTAAGGGGGAGTGAACAGACTAACTCTCATAGAAAGGAGTAAGCTAACTCAGGAGTAATCTTTCTTTTTTTAAGGTAAAAAAATGGGCTTAAATCCGATCAGATTTTTAAGGGTAGTTTGAATTTGACATGGATCAAAGTTTCATACATTTCATAATTTTATTTTAGAAGTTTTGCTTCATTTTAAGACAATCTAGATACTTAGAAAATCGATCAGACCAAAAATTTAAAACCACACCACTGTAAAACATGCCTGAAAAATAACTCAAGAGAGAAGATTACTCCCAAATTAACCCACTCCTCATATAAACAACTTAGTATAGTCATAGTAACACGGTGTCAGCGGACCATCTAGCATGGAGCGATCGGCTACCCCTATTCTAGACTATTAGTCTCTACTGTACGCATATCCAAATTTTAAGTTTGGACAAGTTTTGAATAATTATTTTGTTTCTTAGCAAATGCAATTCGCACGAAAGTAAGGAGTTATATGAAAACTTCAAAAGATTATTTTGTTGTATTTAAGTGTGCATTGTGTTCGGAAACAATAGGTTATATTATAAATATTATTGTCACCCTTAACATAAAATCTACCTTAAATTTCATCTTGACCAATTTCACTAGCTTGAATTTTTAAAGTGGGTTTTTTAAATTTCATCTTGACTAATTTCACTAGCTTGAATTTTCAAAGTGGGTTTTTAAAAACCTTAAATTGGGTCTTGTCAAATTTGATTTTCTACAATTTCCATGACCAAAAAAAATCCCAATATGAATTGGACATGAGCAATCACATTCGAACTAATTTTTCATTGGAGTTTGGAATTTGCTTATAAATGAAAGTTGTGGAGTAATATTTAAGAAGAAGAAAATTATAAGGTTATGTTAGAGGAGTGAGCTTGAAGATTAAACATCTCACTCTCTTATCTACCATTCATTACCTACATGCTTGCTTGGGTTCTTGGGTTCTTTCCTCGGGGAATTAAGATCTCTTCATTTATCATGATTAAAGAAAGCTTTCAAGAAGAAAAGAGACCTACCCCAATGAAGTGTTGGAACCCACTTGCCTCTAATTATTCTTATAATGCATGATATTTTGTTGCTTACTTCTTGTTGTAATACTCTTGTATTTGTCCCACAACTAACCATTGTATGTTGTTTAGCTTACAACCTAGTTAAATCAAGGTAGTTTTGCTCACCAATGCACAAATCGATGACTCCACTTTGGGTTTAGATGATTTATTCTTACTTCTTAGGTTGTTTTTAGTTGATTTATAAACTTTGGTGACTTATGGGATCATTAGCAGGCTTGTAATGTCACTCAACAACCACCATTAGTAGTTGGAATTCGAGAAATTTAATTTTCTGTAATCTCAATGATTTGTGCAAGCATTTTTCTTTGTTTTTCATAAGTCTTTGGTAGAATCTTCAATTTTTTTGATAGTTCTACGGATTGACTTAGTGTTGACCATGCCAATTTCTACTATTGCCAGTGTATCTATTACCATGTAAGACTAGTATGATTTTCCTTGTAATAGTCCATGCATGTAAGATTAAATCAAGTTTTTGGGCCTTGAGAAGTTGTTCCTTGTAGTTTAGATAGCAAGTTGTAATTTCTTTGAAATGATAAGTTGTTGTTTCTGCCATTGTTTTTCATAGTAATTAAATCACATAGTTGTTAGGAGGTGGAATCATTGTTCCTAACATTTGCCACATTGATAGCTTATTTAATTGTCATTCCACATGGATGCATAGCTTAGAATTTTATTTATTTTGTTGCTATCACAATTCACACAAACAAGGGACCTAAAAGCTCTCCCAGCCTCTAGTATGTTGTTTTTCTTACGCTCACAAGTGATCTTGGCAAATTAGAAAAATGTTAGAGAGTGGAATATGTCCCTTAACACATTTTAATATGTGGTGTGGTTTATTGTTTGCAAAATTTCACAAAATTTAGAAATTAATTAGATGAAGTAAGAACCTCATAAGTTCACACATTTTATCTTCATCAAATTTCTTTAAAATCTTTTTGTAATCTACTTTCACACATTCCAATTTCAAACATTGTTGTTTCACCATTTGAAGCACCAAATTGAAGGACACAAATATTATTTTTCAATCCCAAGTATGTTCTTCATCATGTTCCCACAAAACGAACTTGGTAAATTAGAAAGGGTGAAAAGTTTGAAATACCTCCTTCATCGCACCATTAAGTAGATCTACTAATTCATGAACCCAGTAGAGCCCCCTAAAATTAAACAACATAAGCACCTAACTAGATTAATTCCTCCATTTGAGGTAAAAAATAATTCCTAGTCTAGGTTATGGTTGTGAAAATGGGCATCTAAACAACTCCACGTAGTCATTTCTCATCGGAAACATAGTGGTTTTCCAAGGGAGTTTAAAATTCTTTACTTCAAGTCTGCAAAATCCTAGACAAGGAGATACATGTGGGGCCATATGTTGAGGTTAGGTTGTTGTTTCCATACTCCTTAAGCCACTCAACTCTCGTTTGACTACAACCCTTAACTGATGAAGGATAAGATTCCTTTTTCTACATTTGAAAAGGGTAATTTAGTGGCCAAAATTTAGGATTTCTAAATAGGTGTAAATTGTGGGTTGCATTTGTACCTGAGACATATAACATTGGCAATCTTGTTGGTTCCACTAAGATATTCCCCCAATTCCTTTCACTATAACTAACTCTTTCATACCTTCACTTGTTGTCTTCGATGGATTCAGACCCTGTTCATTGAGAGCTTTTGGAATGTCCAATGAAATTTGAGTGGAAGGTCATTAGAGTCATAGGACACATGATTTTATTCTTCGAAACCATCATGTGAAAAATATCTACATCAAAAATGCATATTGTGATTTACAAACATCTCTAGTATTGTTGTTTCTCCAACTAGACCATCAACAACTTCCTCACACTCACCTTTGAGTGGAGCGCTATTAGGATTAGTGGTTGTAGGATCATCCTTGATAATCTCCTTACCCTTAGAATGTCCTTTTGGAAACTCAACCATGACAAGTTCAGGTGCTCACCAATCATCCCCAATGTCAGGATAAGATGTACTACCACCACCACTACCTCCACCACCACTCCATACTCCTAACTTACCATATATGGCTCGTCTAAATCTCCCTGATTTGATTAAACTAACTAATGACCCAATATTTCACAACCTATCTTTCCCACCCATGCCAACCAAGCTTCCCTCTGATATTCAAAAATTTGAGGGATGACCAGTTGAAGATCCAACTAACAATGTCATGACCTTTCATCTATGGTGTTCATTTACCAGATCACTGATGATATTATATGTCTTACGTTATTTCAAAGAACCCTCACCAATCCATTGACCAATTGGTATATCAACAAGATAGTAGGTTCACATACCAACTTTTTATCATTAGCAATGATTTTTTAACCTTCTTCTAGTTATTGGTGCATCACAACACAAGAATGAAAATCCTCAGATTTTTAGTGTGACCTCATCTACCCATATTGCAGATCATATCCACAAGTGGCATCGATGGCGTAGCTTGTGTAAGATAGAGGTCAAAGACAAACTCCACTTTGATTTTTTTTTGGAATCCCTCTTTCCATTGATTGTCAAAGACATAACCACTACCATGCCTCACATAGAGTATGAGGTTATTCTCAAGGTAGAACATTTTGACCTCATTTATGCATAGTTAGAGTATTTATATATGGTAAGTTCTTATGCTCCATGTCCTCGCCTTTTTGAACATGATACTCTCATCACATATCATGCAACAGATGGGGTGATTGGATCCAAGACATAAAGAAGAAAGACTTTATTCCCAAGTTCCCAATGGTATACAAAAAGCACAAAAGGACAAATTGGGAAGAATGAAGATTTGGATGAAGAAATATTATTTTTGTATCTATATTGTAAAATATGTCCATTCATTCTATTTTGAACGAGGAAATTTTTTAAAGCTAGTTAGACAAATAGAATTAGAAGACCAAAATTTGTAAAGGTGGAAAGCCAAGAGTTGAGTAACTAGAAGGACAAAGGTCATTAAGATTTTCTAAAAGAGAGGCCTTTTCACTCTTGAAAAAGGTCCCTCTTTTGACTTTGTAAGCTATCTTGCATGTTGAATAGAGTGATATTATTATCTTGTGTGTCATACTCTTCTGAAGTTGTCAATGGTTGTAAGCTATCTTTTCCATTCACCATTTCCTTGGTTATGTGTGAGTTTAGATGTAGTATTACCTAAATGTTGTGGTAAATAGATATTCTCTTAATAACATGTTCACACTTTCTTATCATACACTATGATAACTCATTGGATGTGTCTCTCGTGATATGCAAACTATCTTTGGTTAAGAGAAAGCTTGGTTTATCGTGCAAATGATAGAGGTATAATATTTTCTATAATTTTTGCATTTCTTTCCTTGCTTTATGTTTAATGCTTTTGATGTGAAACATGTCTTATTATTGTTATTTGAAGTTGTTTTCATGCATGTATAAATAATCCGTAGTTGGCTCATGTTTATATACTCTTTCAAATTTGTTGGTGGTTGTAGGTTATCTTCACCATTCACTGTTTCCTTGGTTGCTTGTGGAGATGAATGTTGTGTCTTCTCAGTGTTGTGGCGTAAGGGCATTCTTTTGATTAACATATTGATTATCACTTATGATATTATGTTGTGATAACAATTTTTATTTATTGTTGATGGTAGAGGTAGGATATCCTTATACTCTCTATACCTTCCTCATATTTCATATCAAATTGGTTCTATTTAATACATGTTGCTACTAGGATATGATATACAGTTCAATAGATTAAATAAAAATAGATTAATTACACATTGCACATGCATTTGAACCTTAGTTTCATTTCATTTATCACATTTAGAAACCATAGGTTGAACTGGGCATTAATTGGTAAAAGATCATAAAGAGAACCAACGGAAGCTAGGTCACAATTGTAGGGTTTTCCATTTCAATGGAGGAAGGTGTAATTGGCCCCTTTCACAGGGTGAACCTCTTTTGTTAATTAAAAATATTTTTCTACATCAATAATGCCCAAAGGACCATTAGAGTTAATGATAGGATATATATGGTAGTTGATTAATGTAACGTGGACTAGGTATACTATGACAATTATTAATAAGACCCACCATGTAGTTAGAATTCAATAAATGTAGTATTCCTAATCATTAAAGTAGGGCCCACTGGTGGTTATGGTTAGGGTTTGCCAGGTAGTTATAAATAAGGATGGATTGTTCCTTATGGGGCATGAGTGGAATTGTTATTGTAATAATTCTCTTAGGATAAGATATGGATTTTATATTTCCATAAGGATTACTAACCCTACCTTAAGGTTATTTCGATTTAATGAAAGTATTGTATCCTTTCTAGAATTTCATGCATATATGCTTCTTGATACATCTTAAGCATTTTCTTGGGCAAAGGGGAAGTGATTGTTTTTTTTTTTAGGTAGATTTTATTATAACACATTTTTTTCTCAGGGCATTCATCATATTGCAATTATACCAGTGCCATCAAAAGTAGATTGATTTTTTCATTTTTGAATTGGGGTCATAATAATGATTTTGTGAAGTATCATGGAAGTTACAACCATTTCAAGTTATGGTGTAAAAACCCTTGCAAAAAACTCTTACAGTGCAATTTTATCTATGTTTATAAATCATATTTCATTCACATTAGTTCTACTAGAAGCAAATTTGCAGTTCCATTTCCAAATTGGGGTCATATTTAACAATTTTGAGAAATATTGAGGAAGTTACAACCATTAAAATCATTGCCTCAAAACCCTAGAAGAACCAAAGAATGGAAATGTTGAGAATAATTAAGGAGAAGGGAACCAAAGGATGGAATTGTGGAGAAATATTAAGGAGGGAATGTGATAGAATTAACATTGAGATATAATATACAAAAGAAATATTTACATAGTGTGATTTAGAAGAGGCTTGTGATACATAATATATTGATGTTTTCGAGTTATCATTCATCTAGTCTTTGTTGAATCTAATCCTATATATGAAGCAAAAATCATTGAGGGAAACCTTAAGAAGGTTGTGATTCAAAATTTTCAATTTGAATATTCTTAAGTGGAAGTGTTCCCTCTAGATACACAACCAACCTTTTGAATCTATGTGAATGATAATTTTACTATGGATGGTCCTAATATCTTGGTGGAATGATATTAGGATCCATGTGACCTTGGGGAGCATCTTGAGAAAAGCACTAAGCCATTCACAAATTTCATGTGTCACTAGTTGGGAGACAATGTGAACACTTGTACATGTGCCCTTGGATTATGGATGAACTTATTTCACTTATTCATTGTAAGAATCGAGGATAGCACCCATATATAAGACATGGGTTGATGGAAACAATTTTCGAAGGGAGATGGAATGCTAGGATCCCCCTAGTGATTTAATAAGGGCCTAAGGACCCATTATATTTAATGATATGATACGCATCTAATTAGTGTGATGTGTACTGGGTCCACTATGTTAGTTATTAAATAAGACCCATTGAGTAGTTAACATTTAATAAATGTAATATGGCCTAGTCATTAATGTAGTGGCCACTAGTGATTATCGATATGGTTTACTAGGTAGTTATAAATAAGGATGGAATCTTATTTATTGGGAATGAATGGAATTGTTATTATAATTACTCTCTTAGGTGTAGATATGGAATTTATCCTTTGTAAGGATTATCTAAGGATTGTCATATTGTACATCCCTACCTTAATAATATTCTAACTTAATGAACATATTGGAACCTTTCCATAATTTCATGGACATGTGTTTTTTTATACATCTTAAGAACTAAAGATCTTAATACATATTCTCTTCCACAATTTACCCAAGACATTGCAATCATGGATGCAAATTACAAAGATAGGATGGAAAAACACAAACTTTATAGGATGGATCTTCGTTATATTTGAAGATCATTGTCTTCAATATAGAAAAGTTAAGCATTATGTATAATCATGGATGATGCAGAAAGACTCGTAAAAATATACATAATTTCCACTATGAATGAGGTTGATGAAGCATTTGTTATAGGGAATAAAATTAAATGTACACCTCTTTTGGAAATCATGTAATTTAACCCAACATTGATTTGATGAATGACGCTAGAAATAGAATGGCATAAGAGGAAATTTGAGGAAAATATGGTTTGCATATCTAGACAAACTTGTATACATTTGATGCTTGACATGGAGAAAGAACAAAACTATGTAATTTGTAGAATAATTTTTCCTTGATCAAATTACAAGGAAATTTTATGCCCTAGTTGAATTTTGTACCGAGGAAACAAAATACAATGTCATGCTTTTATAAAAAATGGAGATAACTCTTTCAAAATGAGATTTATCTACAAACGGACATAAGGCATAAAAACCAATTTTTTTCTCTAGAAGTTTGATATAGAGTTGACATTAAAAAGAGAGGTATTTGAGCAATTGGGGTGCTTCTGTCATCCAATATATGAGTTATAAATTTTTGGAATATATGTGTGGAGTAAGCCATTAAGTATGACCCATGTTTTAGGAGCATTAGTCATAATGACCCATGTTTTAGGAGCATTAGTCATAATGACCCATTTTCTCATGTCATCTTTAATAGTCCACTTAGCACTCATTGCAATGGGTGAAGCTAATAAGGGTGAATAAGTGGGATTGAAACTAGTGAAGCGAATTGCATGACATCAATCATTACCTCATAGGCTTGCACCCAATAACCAAGACTTGTCGAGAGGTCACCCATCCCAAGATTCCTTTGGCTTAAGTGCACTTAACTATAGAGTTTTTATAATAGTCAAGCCCTGTCAGTTTGTTACTCCATTTACAAAACCTTAGCAAGTATTGTGCATTATGAATTATTCATTTAAATCTCTCTTGATTCTATATTTTAAGGGATTGGGGGGCTTCTACAATCCAGTATATGAGATGAAATTTTTTGAAATATCTGCGTAGAGTAAGCCATTGAGCATGACACATGTCTCATAAGCATTAGTCAAAATAATCAAAATTCTTATGATACTAAATTGTCCACTTAGCACTCCTCGTATCGAGTGATTCCCATAGGGATGAAGAAGTGGAATTGAAACTAGTGAAGTGAATCATATGAAATCAATCATCACCTCCAGGAATTGCACCTGATAACCAGAATTTCTGGTAGGTCACCCATCTCAAGACTCCTTTGGCTCAAATGTGCTTAACTATGGCATTTTTCCAATAGTAAAGGTCACTTATCTTAATACCCCAATTGTAAAACCTTAGCAAGTATTGTGCCTTATGAACTATTCATTTAGAGCTCCCTTAACTCTTTATTTTAGGCAATTGGAGGGCTTCCACAATCCAATATGAGATATCATTTTTGAGAATATTTTCATAGATTAAGTCATTAAGCATGACCTATGTCTCATGAAAATTACTCACAATGACCAAATTTCTCATGATATTGAATAGTCCACTTAGGAATCATTACACATGTGATGCTCAGGGGGGTGAAGAAGTTGGATTGAAACTAGTGAATTAAATTGCATGGCATCAATCATCACCTTTGAATCTTGCACCTAGTAACCAAAAATCTCCAAGAGGTCACCCATCCCAAGACTCCTCTAGCTCAAGTGTATTTAACTATGGATTTTTTCCAACAATAAGCCCACTTAACTTGCTACCTGATTTATAAAACCTTAACAAATATTGTGCCTTACAATCTATTCATTTAGAGATCCTTTGACTTTTTATTTTAAGAAATTACAGGAGTCCATAATCCAATATATGACATTTCATTTAAAGACAAAGTTTTTATTTTTAAGTGTGCCTTAAACATAGAACAAAACCATAGATAAAGAGAGGAAAAAAAATTGAGAGAGATTTTTTTTTAGAAGTTTAGAATTATTCATTCTTTCTGAAAATGGAAACTCACATAGTGTGTGAAACAAGAGTAGAAAATTGTTAAATGAAAATGGATTCATATTTTGATTATTTAGAAGATTATAGTTATACATCATAATAATAATTTTGTGGTGATTAATCGTTTTGATGGACAACTTCTGAATTTAAACTCCAAAAGAAGGAAATTGGTAGGGATGCATAGTTGGTTGATTGACTAGGGAAGTTTAGTTGTATTTTACCTCTATAGTAAAAAGAGGGTTATGGAAGTACCAAAGTAGGATATTATCTAGGGGAATCATTTGGGGTATCTATATTCGTAGAGTGGGTGATGTGAATCAAATTGAGCACCTACAAAAGTCTTAGAACTGGAGTAGTGGTGCATTGTTGAATATTGGCGTGAAGATTGAACACGGATGTTATTGTAGTCCAAGGGTTAAAGGAAAGTATTCAAGAAGAGACCTACATTATAACAAGAATATTAAGAACACACACGTAACTCAAGAGAAAAGATAAGTATGTGGGAAGGTTAACCAACCGAGTTTGTATTCATTTTTTTAGAGTATTTATACATTGGAGAGATGGTTGGAGAAATTGAACCTACTCCAACTAATCATTCGTTAGGTGCACTTATCTTTTATTACATATATTCATATATCCTTTACTTGAATTTACTCACTTTATTACATATTTTCATGTATTCTTATGTTAATGTATGATGTGTGATGACTATTACAAGGGCCTAAGAGGCCTCCCAACATCTCCCCCACACCCAAATCCTTGCTTGTCTCGAGAAAGTGTACAACAACATCATGGGTCTCTACTCTTACATAAGTATCCTTATTGTGCATCAACCATGCATATCGATATGCATAGGTAAATTAGCTGCAACAATCACCAGCAGGTTATACAATGACCTATTACTCTTTATCCTCCTTCTTCAATCTAGAAAGTGCCCCTGCAATTAGGGAGTCTTTATTTCGATCCACCTTGCACATGCACAAAACCCTACAGTGGAGCCACATGCTTTTACCAAGCTACCATTTCTCTTCTTTCTAGCTTCTGAGGTCATAACCCAAGAACTATTATGTGACTCTTATACCAAGGGTATCAATCAGTTCAATATTTCTTGTGCCATCATCTTGTGTTTTAAGCTCGTGTGTGTGTGTGTGTGTGTGCATGCCATGAGATGTCTCTTTCTTGAATTCCTTCAACCTCTACAAAAATTTCTTGAACAATTCTCATCATCAATGCTCTCAACAAGTGCTCAGATACATTGTTGCAAAATTCTCAATCAATGCTTAATATTTCAATCAAGTGCTCAATGTGACTGCTCCAATGTATGTATGTTCATTTCTCAGTCGAACTACTACTCTACTACTGGCTATGCTTCTTTATGCTTTCAAGTCTCTCGGAATGTACGACGTTTTCATTTTACATTACATGAAGGGAAACTTTCTATGACTCAATTTTGCATGATCGTGACTTGAATTAATCGACTAGGACACGACTCAATAGACTCTACTATGATTCTAAAACTCAAGTATACAAAAACTCTTTACCAATACTGGACTTTTACAAAAATTAACTAAATATAGTTTGTTGGATATCAACTAACGTCAGTGAGGAACCGATCTCATCGGCTAGAAACCAACTTACATTACATTGTTGGAGAAGATCGCCTACCTTAGGAACTCACATTTAACCCCCTCCTTTCGTTCGAATATATTTTTGACTCAATTGACTCAATTATTTACTTGACTCAATATGGTTCACTTTTTTCATTTTTATTTTTTCAACTTCTATAGACTTGACTATAAATTCTATTGACTCAAATTATCCTTCATGTATCTTTTTCTTTTATACCATAAGAATATTTTATGATATCTTGACATATATTCATGTACATTAGGAACTCTTATTAACAAATATAAGGGAGACCTATATCAACATGTGATAAATTCTCACATATTCTTCTACAAAACAACGTTCAAATTCTCGAGCTTAAAGTTTTGTTTAGACTAACGACATTTTTTTTTGATTTTAAAAGATCACTTAGTATTTACAATATACTCCATACAAATACTCAAATGGTTGAAGAGAGGGATCATAGAAA
Organism: Picea abies; assembly: GCA_900067695.1. Lineage (NCBI taxonomy): Eukaryota > Viridiplantae > Streptophyta > Pinopsida > Pinales > Pinaceae > Picea > Picea abies. The sequence goes on from CBVK0100485853.1 coordinate 16,987, forward strand.
TTCCTTGTGAAATTCAATAGAAATGGATCCCACATATTGTTAATCGTACATATGCATGGAGTCTGGACAGATAAAAATATGAATCCATGTATTGCCCGGGGGGTGAAAGGTTGTTGGATGTTGTAGGAATGTTTGAGGGATGAGACCACCGAGACAACAATACGTCCATCAAAAACTGAATTTGACTCGGATGGTGTTTGGAATGAGAAGCACCTAGACAATGCCTAGGAAAATATTGATGAAGGTCCCCAATCCAGGAGGTCCCCACTCATTGCATTTAATAAACCACGCATTGCATTTAATAAACACATTATATATATATATTTGCATTATTTGAATGAAACCATGAGATTTTATATATCTTTGACAATTTGGTCATCTTTGACGTTGGTCAACATATATTTATGTGTCACCTTTTGTAGTCATTTCGAGTGCACAAGGGTCTTGTAGGGAGAGGATAGATTTATTATTGTGGCAGTGAAAAATTATTCTGCAGGAGCTCATGGGTGTTGCAGATTGTAGAGAGAGAGGGTCCATATGAAGTTGAGTGTTTTCATAGGTAGAATGTGAAAATGCTGAGAGTGGGCTCTGTTGGAGTTGACATGTATTAATATATCAATTTCGACATCATATTATGTTGCCTAAACTTGATGATTGCACATGTTATTTACATTAGTTTTTTTTATCCTTGGAAATAGCAGTTGCTTTGTTATTCAATTTTGAATCAAGGGTAACTTTCTAATACATATAGGCTCTAAGTCATTACAACAAACTCGTTATGAGATTTATTCATGTCATTATCTCCATTAGCTAGAAGTGACACTTAGGATCATTTTAATTGTAAAGAGAATAAAAGAACACACATCAAATGAATCTGGAGAGATAACGAGCATGCATTAGATGAAAAACCATGAAAATATTTAATGTACTTGTTATAGCAAGATTTTCCCCACCATTTCTATCTTTCACATAGGGCCTTTTTCCATTTCCCTATGTAGACTTGTCATCCCTTTTTTATGAATCCAGAGCCAAAAATACACATTTTTCCACATATACGTGCCCTATCCCGCGTACATCAGGATTTGTGCTAGAAAATACAAAATGGAGTCGGGTTTCCATGTCACAACAG
>CBVK0100485854.1:0-18114 GCA_900067695.1 Picea abies
CTTCCGATCTCACTAGTGATTTCCGCCAGGTCTTCTTCTGTAAACTTATAATATGACTGGAGCTGCTCTTTATGTTCATCTGCTCATGCTGTAATGTAGATAAAGTGTCTATCTGTGCTGAACTTCATTAGTGGTCAGAACCTATGTAGGGTGTTCGGGGTCATGGAAGGCTCAACTTTGATGGTTCGCTTTAGCTGGAGGTAGTATGTATGAAACACAACATTCGACTGCCACGATTTGTTCATATCAGTTAAATACCACAGGGTATTGAACTTCGTGGAAAGCGGTTCAAACTGATCGATGTTTGGGAAGTTTGCTCCTTCCGACATCTCCCAGGAAAAAAATGAAATTAGGACCAAGAGCTAGCTGAAATTAAATTCATAACCTTGATCCCGTGCTTCTCGACAATCTAGTTCCAACTGGTTAACTAGGTACTTTTCCCAGTTCATCTGTAGGCCTTCCGCGCACTTCTCTGTGAGGTCAACGACAAAGCCAGTGAACTGCGTAGGTCGGTTCTTCCTTACTAACTTTCCAGCTATCAGTTGACATGCGAGGTGCACTGCGCCACTCTAGATGGAAGCTACCTTGTAGCCTCTTGTTCCCTTCTCAACATCTCCATATGTATCCTTGATTTTCTGTGCTAGTGTGCGATTTGCGGATTTTTCTGGATAAAAGTCCTGTGGGTTGGGTCCTTGCATACTCAGTCCTATAATCCTGTGGATCAACATTAGGTCAACTGTAATGCGGTGGTCTAGTCATAAGTAGCCTCCATGGTAATATGACAGTAGCCTATTGACACAGGTGTTGACTTCCTGGTGTCTTCCGAAGTGTGGGATCTTCATGACATTCAATAAGGTGGACTGCGTGAGTTTCATTGTCCACGATTGAGGGATTATCTTCAAATTCTTCCCCTTAGTTCTGGTTAGGTACTTGTATGGGGTGAGCATGCCATATATCTTGCGATCTCCGAGGTTGAAGTCGCTAAACTTCAACACTGTGATCTTATCCTACTCTGCACAAACTGCGCGTATCCTCTTCAGGAGGTACGCAGTGACCATAGTGTACTCAAAGTCTCTTGGTACGCTATCATGATTCACCATGCCAGCCATAGGCGGGATGTAATCGACAATATGGACGGAATCAAGTTTGCATTTGCTAGGTCGTCTTTATGCTTGGTTCTCTTCTCTACTAATGGTCGGGATGGACCCGATCCATGAGAATTCGACAAAGAGGCTTGCAGTCCTCTCATCGATGATGCTTGTACACCTATAGACATCGACATGACTCTTTAAGTCATGATATCGATCAGAACTTCTTCGAAAACTCTCTCTGCAGCACTGAACTCATCCGACATACATGCTCGGGGTTGGAAATCTTCGGGTTCGAGGAGTAACTTAGACACTACAATAGGATAGACAACAATAGCACAATGATCACTGTGTAAAATCAACAAGTCTGTGGGCTCAGATTCACGGTTAGAAAAAGTGTTCTCAGTGCATGGCGCGACGGGATAAATAGATAACTTGGCAACATATTGCTTACAATGGTCGAGAAGCTTTCATTAACTCTGTTTTGTCCGTTATGGTACGGTCCAATGGTCTGGTGGAGGACCATAAATTCCTTTCTACCCATTTGGGGGGTCGGTCGAATGGCTATATTGGTCCCAATAGCTATATTGCTTCACCATGGCGAAGTGCCATGTGACGTTGCTCTATTATCCCAACGAAGCTCCATTTTTTCAATTTTTCCTTCTGCGAAGTTCCCTCTGGACCCTTCTATAACTTGTCGATCTTAGCTCTCTTCTTGCTTAGCTTTCTAGCTTTCTTTCCAGTGAGCTTTGTCTCAGTATGCCTTTTTTCATTCTAATTTTTATCTTCTTTTGGCATAGTTACTTCGCGCTATTGAGATTCTTTCCTAAGATTTGAGGGTGATACTTCTTCTTTATCTGGAATAGGTACTTCAATCTTCTGTGGGTCTTCTAGTGTTCTTGCAACTTCGATATCCGAGTCTCTGGTATTAAATAGCTTCGATCTGTTCTTTTGTTCTTCAATTAAGTGTGTGATCCTTCTAGTCATGAAATCTTTTAACTCTTGCTTCTTCTGCGCTAAAACTTCTTCTTCTTCCTTCCTCCTGGCATGATTTCTTTCAATCCAAGGTTTTCCTAGTAACATGGTAAATGGGGCGCCTTTCTCAATAAATTTAACAATCTCAAAATATTCCTTTGTCGAAGTTCCATTGGCATTCATAGAAATCCAGGTGAGCTTTCCACATAGGTTTATCAGCTTTCCTTTGAATAGTCCTATTCCTCCTAATGAAGGAATCATAACAAACTTCCCTAAAATTTCCCAATTTCTTTCTGTCATGATATTCACCCGTGTTTCCTCATCTAGAACACAGTCAATGTTGAAGTCTCCTATTCTTGCTTCTATGTATGGTTTTTCTTTGAAGATATCTGATAAGCTGACAGGTCAATGGTCATTCAGGGTTTCTTTTATCTGTAGCAATACTTTCTCTGAGTCTTTTTGGGGTTCTGCCATTTCTGGATCTGGCTTAGATTTTTTTAGTTTCGTGTTCATTCCTTCAAGCTTAGCAATCATTCTAGGGCAGTCCAATACTTCATGGTCCATAGCCTTGCAACAAAGACAACTAGGTCTTCTTCCCAAGCATTCCTTAGCAAGATGTCCCGATCTTCTGCAACTGTCACAGAGGGTTAATCCTTTCTTTCTTTTAAATGATTCCCAACTCCTTCTGTACTGCGTGCTAGAGTCATAGTATCTAACATGTAAACATTTCTTTCTAGGATCCTGCATCCACTTGTTAGTCCAAACATCCTTTCTGTGCATAGGTATAACATATCTTTCACTATTCTTATCAGATCTACTCATATCAAATATTCTTTCATCTATTAGTGCCCTCGTTTTCAAGCTAGGACAGAAGCTATCAAACATACCTAGATCCATACTTTAGAAACACAAATTTCCACTTATCTTACTTCTATAGAGCACAAAGCTTTCAGATCTAGAACTTTTCACTATTCTTACCTTTATCAGAGCACATAGCTTGCATATCTTACCTCTTTTAATAAAAAATTCTCACTTTTTCCTTTCTGAGAGCACAAAGCTTTCAGATCTTATCTCTTTTCTTCAGATCTTACCTCTTTTCTTGGCATAGAGCTTCACAGGTCAAGTAGAATGTTGCACACTAGGGAAACATATCTACGTACAGTTCTTTCACAGTTTTAGGACAGATCTTTGCACAAAGATTCTTCTTCCTCAGTTCCCAACAATCATAGTTTTAGGTCGAATCTTTGCAAAAAGCTTCTTCTTTCTCAGTTCCCAACAATCACAGTTTCAGGTCTCGACAACGGAACCATTTGTTGGCATAGGGGAAGACCCAGGGTTCAACGCTACAACAACGCACCAACAAAACCCTAACTACTGACCCTTTCAGAAACACTTGTGAAGCAGATGAAGTCTCACCCGAGGTAGAGGTAGGGGTGGTTGCAGGACTCAGGTGTCTGCAGCCTTAGCTGGGACACATATCTTTGATTGTAATATTTAATAGAGCACTTAGCACCAACATTTCATCAATATTTAACCACTATCTACTCCACAGATAAAGCAGAGCATCACATCATTCATTCATATTTGATGTATCTAATCACTTATCATAGAGAGATAGATTAGATCTAGTAGATTCAAGCACTAGAACATTCACATAAGTCAGATCTAACATCCATAAACATCATTAGCACAAAGCATAAACAAATCTATCTATCTATATCAAAGAACTTAATAAGTAAAGAAATAAACACATAAACACATTGCACAGAGCAGAGCAACACAACATGTACGTGGTTGACTCCCACCCTGGAGCTGCGTCCACCAACTCTTCTTCTTTATTAGCTTCTTCAATAGGTTACATGCACAGAGCCTCAAAACCCTACTCCGCATAGGACAGGAGATCTATGTAGTTCGCTAGATCATCCTTCCCTGAGTAGATCGAAGCACACAACCTTCCAAAGCCTCTTACAATGAATTGCACTTAGCTCTACAAGTCTCACACAGTATGCACAAAGCACTTACAATCCTTCAATCACATATATCTAGCACTTAGCCATTCATAACTCTCCTCTTCTTACATTTCCTAGACATCTATTTATACTTTACAAAATAGGCCTAAACATGGGTAAACCCATGGGATGACATCTCATACCCGTTACATAATCCCAAATCCCAAAAAGAGCCCAAAAAGGGGCCGAGATCCCATGATCTCTGCTTCATCTTGTGCTCCTCCTTTGATAGGCTGTCGAAGTCCCAAAATAGGTCAAACTTGACCAAGGATTTCCCAAAACTTGGTCAAGGGCCAATAGAGTCCCTCGGGTATAGGCCAAAAAATGATGAGGAAGAAGAGTGAGGCTTCAACGCAGAGTCATGACGGGACTAAAAGGAATCCCAAGTCTATAGGAAACTCACAACATGGATGCAAAAATGATAGACAAGGATCTACCTAGGGAATCCATGGAGGGAAAGGCTTTACCACCTAATTATGACACTTCTAAAGAAACATAGAAGGTTTCGTGTCGCAATTTGGTGGGGTTGATCCTTGGCTAAGAGGAATACATCAATAGAATGAAAAATGCAAGGTGGTGAGAACATATCCTAAATGCAAATGGCGAAATCCTGACTTCGTCACAAGATCAAAAGAGTAGTACTCATTCATCAAACAATACCAAATCCAAAATAACAAGAAGTTTAAAGGACCAAAACATCACCAAGAAGAATCATAACATCCATTGAGCGATAAAAAAAGAATAAATTTGGGTCAAAGTAGGTCAAAACTGGCTAAAACATCTATAAATAGGAGTAAAAAGAGTAATTTTTACCATTACACTTTGAAAATTTCCAAAAATAACAAAACCCCTCTTCCTTTAAATTGACATTTGAGAGCATCAGTGGATGAAATCTACTCATTCTTGGGCCAAGTAGTTTTTCCCTTTTCCTGCAAATTCATCCATTGATTCCATTCTTTAGATGGATTTGGGGGCCACACGCTCTCAAAAATTGGCTCGACCATGTGTGTACACATGTCTATCATAACTAGCACGTGTATGTCTGCTAGCTTAGACACTACCGGTAAGAATACATACGCGACTAACACGAAAGAAGGGCACATACATGCTTAAACAAATTGAAAAAAAGAAGCCCTAACTCCCAAAACGTTGACATGACTCAGGATGTATGTTTGCTGGAGTGAAAGAGAACATGAGGATGTTGATTAAATGGTTGAGGAAAACTTGTCAGTAGTGGAAACATTGAAACAATGTGGGTTATGGAAATACTTCCAATGTCCCCTTATGAGATCTCAACCACAACTTTTAAACGATATGGTACAATACTGTAATCTAGATGTAGAGGCTTTCATGATAGAGGGCCAATAATTAACTCCCACCACTGAATAGCTATACTTCTTGACCAATCTCTCTAGGAGGAGTGAACCAGTAAACTTGGATACATTCCCTCCTAGGCCATACCATATAGCCCACTACATTGATATGTATTGCGAGGCCAACACATAGAATGTGGGGTCTCAAGTGTCGATATAGAGGATAAAAAATCTGAGTTTGAGGGTGGTACTGTATATGATTAGGAGGATAATAGGTTCTGCTACTCTACACTAGGATTCACGAGCTCATATGCATTGCATTGTGCAATGTTTGCAACTAGTTATTTTCGATTGGAGCACCAAGATGCTCAATTACATGAAAATTTAGTTGAATGAGTGCAAGTTGAGACAAAGGAGGAAATTCAGATTTTGAACAGTGATGTGCGCATTCTTCTTTGAAAGAGTGTCAGGGATGAGTCCTAGGGAGGGTGTTCGAGGGCACATAGCCTCCTTTCCAGCACTATGAAGATGGGATACTTTGATGTCGTGCCAGGGAGGATGAGGAGTACATGAGGTATATGACGAGAAGTTCTTCGAGTTGTGGAAACAACAGATTATCACCATCGAGGATTACCCATATGCGGGTATTATTTTCTTGAGGGACCCATATGTGCCTATGCCCCTTGGTGTAGCATGTGGTGACATAGGTACTTACTCACATTTTTGAATTTTTAAATTTTGAATTTTGAATTTCATAAAATAAAAGAAAATATGTTTTTGGTAATGTCACAATACTAACTTCCAACCTGTTATGTACAGATGTGGGTCCAATATGACCCGTAGAGTTCCCTCGTACCCTAATTCATCCACGAGAGAAGATCCATCCGGGAGGAGTCATAATAGAGGAAGGGCCATCATCAACAGAGGCTGAGAGGGTCCTGAGGTGGGGAGAGAGGAACAAGATGTCCCTCACTCATGGTGTGCCCATGGAGGATATTGAGGATCTGCCACCATCCATGTAGACTCACGTAGTGGGCGTACCCAGAGCATGGGTCCAACTATTCCGATGTCTAGCCAATGCCGTGTCTATTATACTAAGGGAAATAGGCCTAGAGCTTAGAGTAGAGTTGGACATTATGCGTGTTGAGGGCACTCTTTTGTATTTCCCATATGTATTTAGGGCATAATATTGACGATGTATTATTGACACTTTTGAGGCCCATGGCCCATTTTTTTGTACCGTGACATTATTTTGGACATATTACACACACACACACACATGTTTTTACCTTAAGGAGTAAACATCTTTCGTACAAATGTATTTACATGTGTGTGTATGTGTGTGCTTTCATATTTATGTGTGTGCAAGATGCCAATCTAATACATGATTATCTAATGCATCAATTAATTGATTAGATCTCCTAGGAACATGAATATATGTGATATTATAAAAATAATGTTCCATGAGATGTACGCTAATGAATCGTCGGTGAATGTTGGGATCGTAGACAGGGTACACTCCATTTAACTGTGACACTACCATTTGAGGATCTATATGAACCAAGAGGTGAGAAATACCATGTGACAATGCATCGTGTAGTAGTTCTATCACAACACTGTAATCGACAACGTTATTGGTTGCTTCTCCTAGACAAACACCTCCAAAAGATACCAACTTACCAGTGGTGTGAAGATCACTGAAGCCATGGAAGCAAGCCTTCAAATGTGTCAGCTAGCACCATCCGCGAACCCAACATAAAGATCAGATTCACTTGACATCTGCCATAGTGAAAAAACACAATAAACTACACGTCCATAAAACAAAAAGATACTAAAATGTATAAATAAAAATATACATTATATACAAGAAGTCACACTCAAGTGACCAACCTAAGTGTAATACTTCTTAAGGTAGAGCCCATTTCTAGGCTCAGAAAAATTATTACCTTCGAAGCCAACCAATTGATAAACATCTTTTTCCAAAACCTTCTTAACAATGAATGGTCCAAACCACATGGGTTTAAATTTTCGTGCCCCCAAGGGATCTTTATCTTGGTCGTAGACCAAGACAAGATCGCCTTTGGAGAAAACTCTAGGGTAGACTGAACGATCATATTGGAACTTGACACATTATTTATGAGCCTCGTTGGCCAAGGCTACATCTTGACGTTGCTCATCGATCCGCTCGAGATAAAGGAGACACTCTTTAAGTGTAGTTGTGTCAGGGAGTAATTCTACTTCCAAATTAAGAGAAGGAATCTAGAACTCTATGGGAAAGATTGCCTCTAGCCCATAAACAAGTTGGAAAGGAGAGAAACTGATAACAATATTGATGGAGGTTTGATACGCCCAAAGTGTTGAGTACAACATCAACTTCCAATTTGGAGTGGTCGAATTGATTGTCCACTGAAGAATAGTCTTAAGAGACTTATTGACAACCTCCACCTGACCATTTGCCTATGGATAATAGGGTGACGAATTGTCCTACTTAAACCCAAGTTTTGATGTTAAACTAGTCATCATCTTATTCTAGAAGTGACTGCCATGGTCTGTGACAATCTCCTTCAGTATATTGAACCTAGCTACAATCTGGTTAAAAACAAAAAAGTGCATTTGTTTCCCTGTCATTACTAAATGTTGGCATGGCTTCAAACCACTTAGTGAAGTAGTCTATTGCCATGATGATATAACAATGCCCCCTAGCCGAGGTCGGGTGAAATGTAGTGAAATCAATCCCCCACTTAGTGAAGGGACCAACAATAATAATAAAAAACATAGGGCAAGGTGTGCCCGCATATTCCGAGAGAAGATCTGGCACATGTGACACTTCTTGACTGCCTCTATACAATCTTATATTAACGAGGGCAAAAAGTATCCAACATGAAGAATTTTTTGGGTTGTTTCCAACCCAGACAAGTGATCGCCACATGCTCCAATGTGACAATAATTCAACACAAGCTTTGCCTCTACATGAGTCAGACAAGGATGGAGAACACAATCAACTCTTCGACAATACAAAGTATCATTGATGATAAGATAATTCTGCACTTGATCACATGTCCATCAACGCTCATCATGAGAAGCAAAGGAAGGGAACTTCAAAGTCTGAAGATACATGAGCATATATCCATACCAAGGGTTTGAAGATGCAATAAGGAAGAGATCCTCATTAATCGATGAATCTTCAGGAAAATCATTATTACTCTCAACCGAAAGTTTCGAAATTAGCTCAGCAAAGACCACAAACTTCTTATACTTCACCGAAACAAAGTCCAAATAAAATTCTTGAAGAATGACTATCCATTGACTGATATTCCCAACGATGACCCGTCGTGTCAACACATATTGAAAAGGATTCACAACAACTACGAATATGGTATTACGAAGTAGAATGTAATGAAAAAACCTTTGGACAACATGGAAAACTGCCAAAGCTGATTTCTCAACATGAGTGTAGTTGATTTGCAGTCCGACTAAGCCTCGACTAAGGTAGTAGAGGACATGTTCTTGAAGCGTGTCATCCTCCTGAACAAAGACCATACTGATGGTAGACTCTACTACAACCAAGTATAAAAATAAATCCTTGCCATAATCCATAGGACTGAGCATAGGGGCAGATGTCAAGGAACTTTTCAATGTTGCAAAAGAGCACTGAGCTACTTCATCTGATAAGAATGGGACCTCCTTTCTCAAGAGATGCATAAACCCTTTAGTTATCTCAGCATAGTTGGAAACAAATTGCCAAAGGAAGTTAGATTTCCCCAATAGACTTTGAAGATGGAGAATTGTGCGTGGGGGAGGTAATTGAACTATTGCCTCAACCATGAGAGGATCGACCATGATCCCTCTAGTAGACACGATAAATCCTAAAAAATGTCCTGATGTTACACAAACAATACACTTGTTCGAATTTAGGTGAATCTGGTAGTAGTGACACCTATGAAAAACAAGGCGTAGGTGGGAGGGATGACCATATATCTTACGAGAACGCAATGCCAGATCATCAAGATACGCCTCGACTATATGCTTGAGGTCGTGGATGGAGAATGACATGGACCACAAAAAATTTGATCCGGATTATTTTCAGAACGAAATGAAAGTAGAGATATTACAATGAAATACACAGAAATATTGCTTGAAATAGAGAAATACAACAATACATGATTTCTATTAATGAAAGAAATGTGCATAGACTGTAAAAACACAAAGTGCAAGACTCGCTATAATGGTGGAAAATTTATTTCTGAGAAGAGATGTGACAACTACTCTCATTCAAAAGAAGCTGAGTACGTTAAGTCTCTGAAGGCCTTTTTAAAATAAACATGAATTCCAAAACCTCAGACATCCAAAAGTCATGTGGGCCCCTAGGAGATGAAGCGCCAAAAGTCATGTGGGCCCCGTTGGGGTAAGTTAGTACATCAACTTCCTGGGGTTGTAACCTTTGCATATGATCTCTGTTTTAGGCATGTGATAGCCCGTTGGAATGGTATTTTCAAGAACTACACATTATGTTGTCAAACTATGACTTTGTCAATAGTTTGACTGTGGAAAGCCTGAAAAACATTGTTTAGGGCCTCAAAATGGCCCAAAAAGTACAAGAAGATGTATTGACATGAAAAATGCCAAAATTATCTAGTTGGAATAGGTGGGTGGCCACCAATATCCACCTGGATGTTGTGTAGGGCTTCAAGACAACCCTGAAAGTGAATAACGCACAATTACAAAGAGATGTCACCATTACAAAGAAATGTGTTGAACTGAAAACTGTCAAGATGAGCCAAGTGGAACTTGGAATAGGTGGGTGGCCACCAATATCCACTTGGATCATTCCCCCCCCCTTAGGAAGCAATGGTATCCATTGCGTTGAGTTCCCGGGGAAGAGGGGAGATCATTTACTGAATCTGAGTCTTGGTGAGGTTCTTGCCTTGCTTGAGAAGTTGCATTGCTTGGTCTATGGAAGGCTGTCATGAACCTGTTGTTGGCAGGGTTGAATCTGTTCCACCAACTTGTTGTATCTTGGCTTGACCGAGCATTGTGTAGGAACCATCGTAGGTGAAGAAGAAATATCTTCTTTACCTTCTGCAATTTGCTTCTGCTGGATAAAAGGTGTTGAGGTTGCAGTGGCCTTTTGTTCATCATTTGAACAGATTGTGAAGAGGATGAATTTAACAATATGAGAGATTAGCTTGCGGCAGTGGGAATTGTTTTGGTGGAAAAATAGTTGGAACTACCTCTAGTACCCTTTAGAGATGATCCCCCAGAGTAATAATGGAACTACATGGTCAAGACTCATAAACAACATGGCATTTCCACATATATGGTTGGCCCAAAAAAACATCACAGACATCAGGAGGGAAAACATCACATACTACCTCATCCTTGAAGGGATGGATACCATAGGACAAACGACACTGTTGGATGACACAAAGATCTTGTCCCTAGTGAAGCCACCCGATGTTGTAAGGTTGTGGGTGTGGTGTTGTCGACAACCCCAACTGTTTGATGACCTCAGCTGAGATGAGGTTCTTTTGGCTTCCAATATCAATAATGAAATGAAATGGGGTCGCTTTCACCCACATCTGTGAATGGAATAGGTGCTCCCACTCTTCAGGATCTGCTGGCTCTTCTGGTTGAATTGTTGCGGTCACGACGATAGTAGTGGGGTCTGCGTTAATGATCTACCTTTTTTCATTATTTTTGGGATAAGATTCCAAATTAGGGTTCGGCTCCTTGTCTTTTATTTCGAACACCAATGACTGTTTTGAGTGACATTCATTAGTGTTGTGTCAGGGGATTTTGTGGAAGTCAAACCACTTCCCAGTGCCATTCTTCGTCTTTCCCTTACCCTTCTTTTCCTGTGTCTTGGACTGGTTTTCAGGAGTCTTTTGGTTAGGTTCGTATTTATTATGCTTTGGTTGTTTCGTATTTGCAGACCCAAATGCCCATTTGTTCTGGTGCCTAAATTTCTGCTCGATCTTGACAAGATATCGATAGGAAGCTCCTAGCGATGAGATGTTTAGGAAATCCATTTTGGTTTGAATGTACCTATGCAGAGCCCCACGATATTTCAAAACTAGATGTTTCTCATAGTATTTGATACCCATCTTGGTGCGCAAGGTATGGAAAGTATTTGTGAACTTCGACTACGTTTGTACCCCTCTCTTGCCGCAGTGTGGTCCATCTCATGTACTGGTCGTCATAGCTATCAACAGGGTAATATTGTTCCTTGACCACATCCTAAAAAAAATATCAAGTGGGCTCAACTCCATATATTAAAGATTCCTCTGTGGAAATTTTCTCCCAGTAAGTTTCCCACTAATGTTTGACAGGGGGAGAGCCTTGAGGAGTGTGTAGGTAATATTTTCCCCGTCGAAAAAATTGTGAACAAAGAAATAACCTTCTAGCATATTTAACCATTTTTCTAGGGCATCCACATCTCTCTGACCTTCAAATATGGGAATATCAAAATTAACTTGTACCTTGAAGGGAGAGGTTGCCCCAAAATGACTGCTTGATGAAGATGTGCATGTTGCTATCGATAGGCATTGAAGTATGTGGGAAAAAATCTCCATTTCATCCCTCTGTCGCGCAAGAGCTTTCTCAAGCAACATGTTAATAGAATCTTCTTCTCCACTATTTTTCTTTTCTTCCACCATGAAGGGTTTGTTGGGAGTGTGAGAGCGATTTTCCTCAAGAGAGACAAGCTCAAGACCTAACTTTCTATACTCGGACCTCGTTAGGGACATGCATTGAAAAACAATCAAGAGCAACCTGCTCTGATACCACTGATCTAGATTTTTTTGGAATGAAATGAAAGCATAGATATTATAATGAAATACACATAAATATTGCCAGAAATAGAGAAATACAACAACACATGATTTGTATTAATGAAAGAAATGTACATAGACTGTAAAAATATAGAGTGCAAGAATTGCTAGAATGGTGGTAGCTTTATCTATGAGAAGAGATGTGATGTCTATTCTCATTTGCAAGAAGATGAGTACAACAAGGATTTGAAGGAATTTTTACAATAAACATGAATGCCAAAACCCTAGACATCCAAAAACATAACCCTAGGAGATGAAGCGCCAAAAGTCATGTGGGCCCCGTTGGGGTAAGTTAGTACATCAACTTCCTGGGGTCGTAATGTTTGCATATGATCTTTGTTTTAGGCATGCGATAACCCATTGGAAAGGTCTTTATGAGAAATACACATTATACCAACAAATTGCAACTTTGTCAACAATATGACTATGGAAAGCCCCAAAAACATTGTTTAGGGCCTGAAAACGGCCCCAAAAACGTTGTTTAGGGCCTGAAAACGGCCCCAAAAGTATAGAAAGATGTATTGACATGAAAAATTCCAAAATAAGCTATTTGGAATAGGTGGGTGGCCACCAATATCCACTTGGATCAAAAATAGCTCCAACATTTTTAAGGCCAAAAGGAATTTTCCTGTATGAAAACGTACCCAAAGGACATATGAAAGCCCTATTATGTTGATCCTCAGGTTTGATCTGAATCTCATTGTACTCGGAAAAACCGATCATAAAAGAAAAGACTTCACAGCCAACGCATTCATCGATAATATGATGAATGAATGGGGTGGGAAAACTTTATTTCAGGAAAAATTTATTCAAATAATGAAAGTCCATGCACACACAAATCGTGCCTTTTTTTGTTGTTGATAGGAATAGGGTTCGACACTCATTCTATCAATTGAACCAGATATATGAAATCGAATTTAATTAGTTTCTCTACCTCACCCTTAATAGTCACTTCCTTGCAAGGGTTGACTGGGCAAAGCTTCTACTGAACATGCTTAGCAACGAGGTAAGTCCTAATCTCGTGTTCGACTATACGAGGGTCAATGTCTGGCATCTCATAAGACTAGGAAAAAACATCACAAAACTCTTTAAATAATTCAGTGTACACCCAAATCTCCTTGAGGGAAAAATCTGCTCTGATGAAGAAATTTTCAATGAAGCTAGGGGTTTTAGAGATGTCAATTGGAATTGTTTTAACTATACTTTCCATATTTCCCTTGGCATAGATTCCATGCATGGAAAAAGGGTTAAAAGGACAAGTGGCATCTTCATTTATGGTCGTGGTGAACTCTCCTGCTTCTACTCTCCTAAGCTCAGGTAAAAAATAAGATCTATTGTGAAGATCATCCCAAGGTTTATCCAACCCATTCATTGGCTCTAAAATTGCCTTGTCAGAGGGTAAGACCAAGTCCAAAGGATCGTGAGTAGTAAGAGAGTCTTGAGCCCAAATAGGCTTGAGAACAGGATCTAGCTCTCGAGGGGGAGCCGGATCAGGGTTGGTTGAGGTTTGTTGAACAATGTTGCACACAACGTCAGCTGCGGATAGGGGAATAACCATGCCAGGATGCCCTATCCCTTCTGTCAAAGCCAATGGGGATGGTGAAGTCCACATATCATTAAAATAACTCGTTTGAAAAGAAGCTACTTGAAATATCGTAACCTTAGGCGGATCAGGGAAAATCGAGATAAACTTGATATCATTCGAAGGTGGCGGATAATCAAAAGTTCCTATTAGAGATGGAAACAATCCATCACCTGAGTTGACGGTACCTGGTTGCAAGTTGTTAATCATCAAGACCATGGATGCCCCTGATGAAGGGTTAGGGTGAGAGAAGGATAATTGATAAACAGTTATGATCTTGCTATCATTAGGAAAACATAAGACCCGAAACATCATGGATACAACCACTGTCATTGCGTAAGTCCAACTTCTTCCTAACAAAATATTGTAGTTGAGAGGTGCATCGACTACTTCTACCTCGACCCACATGGTTTTTCCCTCCAACTGCATGAGGAATGAAGGGATTATGCCATGTGTTCTAAAAGAGCAGCCGTCGAACGAAGTTAACAACGTCAGTCACATATACAACTCGGGTTGGCCAATGGAGTTTCAACATGCCAACGACATCACACAAGTCGAGGCACCCTCATCTACCACCATACGAAAAATATTTTGGGTCAAGTATTTCATGGCATAAACCACTACTATCTGGAAAGCAACGTGGTGAGGCAAATGAGGTTTATAATTGGTAGGGTAAAAAATAATAGTTTCCGAGTTAGATGTCTCAGCAACACCCAAGGCAGACAACAATGCTTTTCTATGTGAGGGGCAACTCCGGAGGACTTCCCAAGAAGACATCACACAAGGAGTTTGTGCCAGATCCTCCATGACAGAGTAGTTCTGAGCATCCCTTGCATTCGAATTGTGAGAATCCTTCTTAAACACACATTTAGGGATGTGAGTCATAGTTTATCCGACAATCTTCTCAATATGAAGAGGAGGTGATGGGTTGGAAGCTTCTTTTCCCTTGTTAGTAGATTCCGACTTTCTGTAATCATGAGCCCTGGTCTGAAGATGCACATCTAATCTCATCATGTATACATTTACGACTCCATTACTAGTATTAAGCATGGGGGATCCTTGATTTCCCCTAGGCGCATTCATGTATGATGAAGCTTGTGCCATATTTTTCCCTTGTTTTAAAGGGTTAGTTAACACAATAGGTTGCTGCTATGCAAAATATTCTGGGCTTCCTCAAGCCGAGGGAATTGGTGAGTCAAGTGATCATCCATGCAAAGATTACACAGAAGCTTCACCTTATTCTTCTCATTTTTACCCTCGCCAACATTGTTAGCAACCTTTTTACCCCCCCTTACCCTTTTTTCCTTTTTCTTTTCTTTTTCCCTAGGGTTGATGGTTACCTTTGGGATTTATTGACTGCACATTGTGTACTTTCAATGTTTGGGTTATGGGGGCAACCGAACTAGGAGTCTAGATGGACATAGTTTGTTGGATTGGTAATTGTTGCAACTGGTTAGCCATTTGATCTCTAGGCTTACTTTGTGCTAGGCCTACTATGCCATTGACATGAGGCCCAAAATTCTATTTAGTTTTGTCAAAATTCGATCGTGGTGCGTTCGGAAGAATCTCGTACACCATATCAGATTGAGAATAAATTAGTTCCAATTATTGGGCTCTCATAATATCCTCTTCTTCGGAGAACACTTTGGAAGTCGTGATGTCTTTGGAGACAAAAGGCACCAAGGACTTCATGAACCACTCGAGAAAAAATGCAGGAGGGACATTTACTTTGATCAAAGTATTTGGGTGACACCATTATTGGATGTGATCGAAGATATGGATGACCTTCATTTGCTCGAAGTTGGCCAACAACTCTGTGCCAACATCGTATCTCACCGGTAACTGGAAATGGTTTAAGAAAACCATTTCCAGGTTGTTAAAGTAAGAATACTTCGATTTATCGAGCTCGATATACCATTTTGCAACACCCCCTATGAGAGTGCATTGAAATAATTACAACTAAATAGAGTCATCGTTCAACAAGTTGGAGGAGCACCATAATTGAAACATTGTAACATGATCACGTGGATCTTCTCCAAGATTGCCCTCAAATTTAGGTATGTCTGAGGGAAACTTAGTTGGAATAAGAGGCCAACGAGGATCATGATGGATCAGATCATTCAACAAACTTGAAAAATCTAGCAAATGAAGAGTTTCCAAGAAAGGTAACCTAGGTTGCGATAGATTCAAAGGAAAATAGGAGCCTAGATTTTGACTGTCACTAGGTTGCCAGGAAAAGTTTTCTTACTAGCCAAGGTTTTGGTAAAAACCATGGTGGCCTTGGCCAGTATAATGAGTTTGTTCATTATTATGCATCATCAATAGATTCATATAATTCAATTACATACCTTGGGTAAGGATTTCTCCCTGCATGGTACTCCAAGGAACTTGGTTGGGGTTTCCCCAGTCGATCGTCCTGGCATAAGTATTGAACCCTGCCCAGGGTTCCATTAAGCATGATAGGGGTTGCCCCTGATCGAAATACCTTGCGAAGGAAAAGAGCCCTTCTAGGGATTTCCAAGACCTTGATAGAAGAAGGATCCTATTGTCACTCCCTGTGAAGGAACAAATCCTTTCATAGGGTGATATGGGATCTTTTCATCAAGTGACTTATAAAGAATTGCATTAAATGAGCATAAATTAAAGTAAACCATTAAAGAAGAAAAATCTCAATAATGAAGAGACATAAGCATCAAATCTAATTACAAAAACTTGATAAAGAATTTTGTCCCTGGTGGACTACGTCTCCGGGTCCTGCTCTCAAATGGGTAGGCCTTTTCATTAACTCAACAAAAGAATTTTGCAAAATACATAAGTATACCTCATTTTGAAATCAAGCTACAAAAGTATTGCTCATATCAGAAAACATATAGCACCACTAAATTCGTGGTGTCGAATTACCCAAAAATGACTGTCTCCATGTCTCTATCCGATTCTTGCACTCCTAGGCCCAAGAAGAATTCTGTCTCGATTTTTGTGCCCTGCAATAAATGATTACGTACCCTGTCTCAAATTTCTTTTCCAATCGTACGCATGCATGCCTCCCTCTTGAGCTCTAGGCGGATGCACATTTTAAGCAATTTACTAGGTGAGGTTTACAACATTGGGCCGTTGGCTCGTTGTTATATTGTGCATATACTAAGGTGTTGATAAGGGGGGAGGTCCCGGGGTCAAGCCCACAGGCCTCCCCTTTTGACTTGTTCGTTGCAATATATATTCATATATGTCATGTCAGCTCTGCTATATTTGGTGAATATTCTAGCCGAGGTTCTATCCATTGGTTTTTGGCCAGATTTGGCAGGGTCCTGTCAGATTTGGAGGACCTGCCAAATCCTATTTTTTTCAAAATTTCGGCCACGGGTTGTCATTGGGAATTTTCCCACTGCCACGTGGAAACCCATGAATGGGCCACGTGGTAGCCTCCTATTGGACCACGTCAACCACTATACCTTCAGCCTTCCATGTGAGTACCACGTCACTGTACGGATTCCATGACAACTGCCAACTTATCCTACCACATCACCATGCCACGTCAGGGCCATGTGGTGAAATCTTCTGGTATACGAAATGGCCTATAAATGAAAAATATGGGTGACACATGATAGCCTCTAGTGAGCCACGTCACCATGCTGATGTCAACATGAAACATGTCACCTCCTACTTTTTCCATGTGTGTTGTACGTATGCTTACATCATCCGTATTGATGGTGACGTCAACAATACAGATGTAGACTCATCCCCCTGCTAACTGGGCTAGGTTGACCAAACTTTTGTTGGATTACTGAGAGGGGGGGGTGAATCAGTAATAGTGTAATTATAATCCTTTTCCTTCAAATGTTATATCAATGTAGAATTATTATCTAATAATGAGCAGTAATAAATAAACAATCACACACATACACTGTACACCAGTGTTTTACGTGGAAACCCAAATCGGGAGAAAACCATGGAATGCTTTTTCTTATATGTCTTGAAGAATTACATTCATTGGAAACACCAACTTTCTTTGTTTTCCAGCTACAATGGGAAGGAGGCTCCAACCCCTAGTTTCTCAGGTTACAACCTGAGGGAAGCTCCAACTCCCCAATTCTCTGGCTACAACCAGAAGGAGGCTACAACCCCCAATGTTCTCCAACTACAATTGGAAGGTGGCTACAACCACATATCCTTGCCCCGTCCTACCACCCTGAAGTAGAATTAGAATGATGGAACCACTGTCACACTATCACTTTTATATATACCGCTGTAAACCTGTACCAATAAATTTGAACCATGCATCAACCTGTACCATAAACAAGTGCATCAACCATGCACCAA
>CBVK0100485855.1:0-18114 GCA_900067695.1 Picea abies
GCCAGAGCGGGATGTTACATCATCATTGTCATCCACCATAGTAAGGTCCACAATGGTACAAGATGGAATCCCTGTGGAAATCACATCCCTTGATGCATCAGTTGATATCACTAGCTCTGGATGGTCTCCTTGTATCTCCCCTTTATCATGTTCTAGTTTTGTGCTGACCTATCCTTGTGTTAATTCCCCTTGAGGGGTATGATCTGCCTCTTTCTTTCTTATTAATTTCTTGAGGGGTGTGTTAATTCTTCTTTTGCTTCCTTTTATTGCTCTGCCTCATGACATACCCATTCGACCGCCACTTTAAGTTTGGCTTCTTCTTCTCTTCTAGATTCCTCATTCTCTCTCTCAACTACCTGTTCTCAAACAACAACTTCAACAGTTTGATTTATGAGCTCTACTTGCTCATCCATGGATAGGGATTTAAACAAAATCATTTGTGGCTAGTATTTTTTCTATATGAATTCATCCTAATTGTGGGCATTCTCTGTTAAAACCTCATCATCAAACTTATCATGAGCATAGGGCCAATATATCATTACTTTTTTTAGAATGTTTTAACACTAACCCTTTCAAATCATGCTTGATGTTGGCCCTTGACCAAGTTTTGGGAGATTATTGGTCATGATGACCTATTTTGGAATTTGATAGCCTATAGAAGGAGGAGAAAAAGATGAAGTGGAGATCACGGGATCTAGACCCCTTTTTGGGTCCTTTTTGGGTTTTTGGGATTATGTAATGGGATTGTGATGTTGGTCCATGGGTTCACCCATGCTTAGGCCTATTTTGTAGTGTATAAATAGATGTCTAGGCAATGTAGGGAGGGGCATCTATGTGATGTTAGGCCGTTAGTCAAATGTAAATGTACACTAAGTGCAGGTAGGGCCTGTAAGTGATTTTTGCATGATTGTAAGAGACTTGCAGAGCTAAGTGCAAGTGGTTGTAATAGACGGTGGAAGGATTTGTGTTGTAGTGCAATGAAGAAGGATCTAGAGAGCTGCGCAGATCTTTTTTCCCATGTGGAGAATGTTTTTGAGGATATGTTCACATAACCAATTGAAGAAGATAATAAAGAAGAAGATTTGGTGGACGTATCCCCAGGGTGGGGGTGAACCACATAAATATTGTGTTACTCTTCTCTGTGTGATGTTCTGATGCGTTTATATGTTATATGCTAAATGCTTTGAGATGATTAGATAAATATGCTTATGCTTAGTGATAATGATATGTGAGAATGTTAGATCTAATCGGTATGAATATTCTTACTGCTCAATCTGCTAGATCTGATCTATTTACCTATGCTAAGTGCTTAAATACATTAGATTAGTGTGAATGTTGCAAAGCTCTATTTTATCAGTGAAGTGGATATTGATTGCATATTGAGGAACTGACGGTTCTAAGTGCTTTATTAAGTATCATCATCACAAATCTATGTCCCATATAAGGTTGTAGACACTTGAGTCCTGCAACCACCCCTGCCTCTACCTCGGGTGAGACTTCATCTGCTTCACAGGTGTTTCCGAAAGGGCCGATAGTTAGGGTTTTGTTGGTGCATTGTTGTAGCATTGAACCCTGGGTTTGCCCCTGTGCCAACAAATGGTTCCATTGTCAGGACCGAAACTGTGATTGTTGGGAACTAAGAAAGAAGAAGATTTGTGCAAAGGTCCATGCTGAAGTTGTGAAAACTCTTTGCATAGATCTATTGCCCTAGTGCATAGTATTTTACTTAACCTATGAAGCTTTGTGCCAAGAGGAAGATCAAATCTGAAGAAAATAGGTCAAATCTGAAGAAAAGAGGTCAGATCTAAAGAAAAGAGGTCTTATCTAAAGAAAAGAGGTAAGATTTGTAAGCTCTGTGCTTTGATAAAGGTAAGAATAGTAGGAAGATTTTAGATCTGAAAGATTTGTACTCTGTAAAAGTAAGATAAGTGGAAATTTTTGTTTCTAAAGTATGGATCTAGGTATGTTTGATAGATTTTGTCCTAGATTAAAAACTAGGGCACTAATAGATGAAAGAATATTTGATATGAGTATATATGATAAGAATAGTGAAAGATATGGTATACCTATGCATAGAAAGAATGTTTGGACTGACAAATGGATGCAGGATCCTAGAAAGAATTTGTTGCAGGTTAGCTCCTATGATCCTAGCGCGCAATATAGGAGAAGTTGGGGATCATTTAAAAGAAAGAGAGAATTAACCCTCTATTACAGTTGCAAAAGACCCTGACATCTTGCTAAGGAATGCCCTGAGAAAAGACCTAGTTGTCTTTGTTGCACAGTTATGGATCATGAAGTATTGGATTGCCCTAGAATGATTTCTAAGCTTGAAATAATGAATCTAAATCAAGAAAACCGTAAGGAAAATCTAGAAACTATGGCAGAACCCCAAAAAGAATGAGAGAAAGCATTGCTACAAATAAAATAAACCCTAAATGACCATCAACATGTTAGATTATCAGAGATCTTTAAAGAAAAATAATGCATCGAAGCAAGAATAAGAGACTTTGACATTGACTGTGTTCTAGATGATGAAGCACGGGTGAATATCATGGCAGAGAGAACTTGGGAATCTATAGGGAGGCCTACTATGACTCCCTCATTAGGAGGAATAGGGTTATTCAGAGGAAAACTGGTAAACCTATGTGGAAAGCTCACTCAGATATCTATGAATGCCAATGGAACTTTGATAGAAAAATATTTTGAGATTATTAAATTTATTGAGGATAGCACCCCATTTACCATGTTACTAGGAAAACCTTGGATTGATAGAGATCAAGCCAAACGAAAGGAATAAGAATAAGGTTTGGAGCAAAATAAACAAGAGTTAAAAGATTTCGTGACTAGAAGGATCACACACTTGATTGAATAACAAGAGAACAGATTGAAGTTATTTGACACTAGAGACCCATATGTCAAAGCTGCATTAACATTAGAAGACCCACAGAAGACTGAAGTACCGGCCCCAGATAAAGAAGAGGTATTACCCCTTAATCCTAGGAAAGAATCTCAACAACGTACAGTGACTATGTCAAAAGAAGATAAGAATCAAAATGGAAAAATGAATACCGAGACAAAGATCACTGGAAATAAGGCTAGGAAGCTAAGTAAGAAGAGGGATAAGATTTAAAAGTTACAGAAGGTTCTAGAGGGAGCTTCACAGAAAGAAAATTTGCAGAATTGGAGCTTCATCGAGATATCAGAACAAAGAAACATGGAACTTCGCCATGGAAAAGAAATATAGACATTGGGGAAATTATAATCGTTCGACTGGCGCTCCAAACGGGTAGGAAGACATTTATGGTGAGACAACTTGACACTAGACCGTTGGATCGCACCATAACAGACAGAACAAGAGTTAATAAGGCTTCATATCCATTACAATTGAACTCTTTCCGAGTTACCTATTTATCCCGTCACGCCACACACCGAGAACACTTTTGCTAACCAAGAGTTTGAGCCCACAGACTAACTGAATTGTATACAGTGATCATTGTGATCTTGTTGTTTATACTAGTGCAGTGTCTAAGATAATTTGACCCTGATCTAATTAATATTGAGCACATATGTCCAACGAGCTCAACGCAGTTGAGGAATCAGTGACATAAGTACTCCTCGACTTGATGATTGAAAGAGTCATGTCGGATAGAGGATTATCCACAGGTGTACAAGCATCATCCACAAGAGGACTGCCAACCTCTTTGTCAACTACTCAAACCAGACCATCCCGACCATCAGATGAGAAGCGAACCAAACACATGGATGATCTCATGAATTCTAATATGATCCTAAGAATATTTCCCACCTATCTACCACCTCTGAGTGATGCAATAAATTGATATAGTGTGCCCAGAGAACTTGAGTATGCCTTGGTCACTGCGTACCTCCTAAGGGGCTACGCGCAGTTTGCACAGACCAAGAAAAGATTGCAACGTTGAATTTTAGCGACTTCAACCTTGACAACAGGAAGGTCTATAACATGACCACCCCACATAAGTACCTGACCAAAAAAAAGGGAAATAATTTGAATGTCGTCCCTCAGTCATGGACTATGAACCTGACGCAATCCACACTGCTCAACGTCATGAAAATTTCTCACTTCAGAAGACACCAAGAGGTGAATGCATGTGTCAAGTTGTTGTTGTCCTGTTACCATGGTGGATACTTGTGGTTAAATCATCGTATAACAATTGATCTAGCGTTGATCAATCAAATCACAAGGATGAGTATGCAAGGACCTGACCCACATGATTTCTATCCTGAAAAAACCATGGATCATGCTCTAGCTCAAAGGATCAAGGACACCTACGACGATGTCAAGAAGGGAATGCGAGGCTACAAGGTAGCTTCTATCCAGAGCGGTGCAGTGCACCTCACCTGTCAATTGATCATAGAAAAGTTAGTACAAAAGAACCGACCCACCCAAGTCACCGGTTTTGTAGTCGACCTTGCAGGGAAGTGCATGGAGGACTTACAAATGAATTGGGAAAAGTACCTAGCAAACCAATTAGAACATGACTACAACAAATCCCAGGATCAAGGTTATGAATTTCATTTCAGATGGCTATTGATCCTGATCGCTTTCATTTCCTGGGAGATGCCGAAAGGTGCGACCTTCCCAGACATCGAGCCCTTTGAACATTTGGCTGTGAAGTTCAGTACATTGTGGTATTCCAATGACATGAATAAGCAATGGAAATCAAATGTCATGTTCCATACATACTAGAATTATCTAAAGACATCCATCGAGTCTGAGCCTCGTATGACCTCGAATACTTTCCACATGTTCCAAACTTTGATGAAATTCAGCGTTGATCAACATTTTATTTAGATTACAATGTGTGTTGATGGACATAAGAAATAGTTGCAGTCCTACTAAAAACTGACAGAGGAGGACTTGGAGGAGATCACCATGGAATGGTCGGCGGACCTCCTTATTCCATCAGACCCTACAGAGATATCTGACATATAAATCCCAGAAACTATGTAGGATACACCCAGACCTAGCAGTAATAAGACTGAAGAGGTTTAGGATTTAGACAGTACATCTATGAAGTTTGCTTCCATATCACCAGAGCAAGGGGGTGATGGTGAAGAGATAGATGGCACAAAAGATGAGAAAAAGAAAGAAAAAGTAACATCACCTAGAGACGAGGAGGACCCTTTAAAGAAAAGGAAGGCTTCCCCTCCGAAGCCTTCTTCCCAAAAGAATTCGAAAGAAACAATGATCAAGTTGCAGACTATCCTCACCCCTGATGAACTTGATTTCATCGTAGCATCCATGAATGATGCTTTGCTGGAGATAGCAGAGAAGAAATAGGCTAAGCAAGAGGAGATGTAAAACCAAATTGAGGTTTAAATTCAAGGGGTGCAACATGCACTATAGTCCATCTACGAAGTTTCCACTGCGCCTCTGCCATTAGGAACACCAGAACTGGGAGATGAGCCATCTCAAGTCCACCGAATATCTGATACATTCAAAGCGCGCCTTCAACGAGTGCAAGAGGAAACAACGCAAGCCACTCAGGCTTTAACACAAGTACAGGGAGTCCTTCTAGAAAAGTGCAGTACTGCAGAACGAGAAAAGCTTGCTCTCCAAGCGAAGTGGGATGAAGAAAAAGCACAACTGCAGCAAAGAAAGGAATAGTTGGTCACAGAGAAACTCAAGGTAAAGGAAATGGTCAACATAGAACTTCTCTCTATAACAGTTGTAGAAGTAAATACCGAAGAGCAAGTTCCATAGTAGGTGGCGCAAATTGAAGAAGTGATCCAACAACTATAACAACACATCGCAGATTTGGAACTATGCACTATGCCCAAGACCTCGCAAGATGTAAGAGACATAAGGGAAGAAACTTCCTATAGAGCAGTTGACAGAGTAAAATCTCTTTCCCTGGAATGCAAGCAACTAAGTAACCGCAATGCCCAAACATATGAGAACCTCACAGAGAATCCAGAGTTACAGGCACTGGAGTCACAACTCCAGGAAGTGTAGCATGCAGACACACTACAGGCACATTTGAAGGCCCTTTTAGCCATAAAAAGAATGAAGCGGTCTCAAGAGCAATGCATCACCCAGCAGAATATCCATACAATTCAAAGAAAAGTTATGGAAGTCACTCAACGACTCCAAACAGTACAAGATAAGGTGTGTCAATTGTTCACATAGGTCGAGAGATGAGGAGTAGAGCTAGAATAGGTTTCACTGCAGCAAAACAACACCTAGAAGGGCCAGTGAATGACACAGTTATCCAAGAGTTCACCGAGCAAGAGGCCGTAGCACAAAAGCAAGTCGAAGCATCTTGAGTCAAGCTCGAGGCATTCAAGGCATAACTAGTCAGACCAAATTGACTCGAGACGAGTCATAGGTGAGTGTTGGGGGTCTGTTGGACCCTGACCAAGTTTTGGGAGATTCTTGGTCATGATGCCCTATTTTGGACTTTGAGAGCCTGTCGAAGGAGGAGCGCAAGATGAAGCGGAGATCATGGGATCTCGGCCCCTTTTTGGCTTTTTGGGATTATGTAATGGGATTGGGATGTCAACCCATGGGTTTACCCATGCTTAGGCCTATTTTTTAATGTATAAATAGATGTCTAGGCAATTTAAGGAGGGGCATATATGTGATGTTAGGCCACTATTCAAATGTAAATGTACACTAAGTGCAAGTAGGGCCTGTAAGTGCTTTTTGCATGATTGTAAGAGACTTACAGAGCTAAGTGCAAGTGGTTGTAACATATGGTGGAAGGATTTGTGATGTAACACGAGGAAGAAGGATCTAGCGAGCTACGTAGATATTTTTTCCTATGTGGAGAAGGGTTTTGAGGCTCTTTGCATGTAACCCATTGAATAAGCTAATAAATAAGAAGAGTTGGTGGACGTATCCCCGGGGTGGGGATGAACCACGTAAATATTGTGTTACTCTTCTTTGTGTGATGTTCTGATGCGTTTATATGTTATATGCTAAATGATTTGATATGATTAGATAAATCTACTTATGCTTAGAGCTAATGATATGTGAGAATGTTAGATATGATCTATATGAATATGCTTAGTGATCAATCTGCTAGATCTTATCTATTTACCTATGCTAAGTGCTTAAATACATTAGGTTAGTGTGAATGCTATGAATCTTTTTTTTATCAACGAAGTGGATATTTATTTCATATTGAGGAACTGACGGTGCTAAGTGATTTATTAAGTACCATAATCATATATCTGTGTCTCAGCTAAGGTTGCAGACACTTGAGTCCTGCAACCACCCCTTCCTCTACTTCAGGTGAGACTTCATCTACTTCGCAGGTGTTTCCAAAAGGGCCAGTAGTTAGGGTTTTGTTGGTGCATTGTTGTAGCATTGAACCCTGGGTCTGCCCCTGTGCCAACACTTGTGTTATCTCCTAGTCCCAAACCTGTATTCTAAATGGCTCAGACCTTCCTATTTTTCTTGTGTGGTATATTTGACAAAGTGATAACCAAATTGAAATATGTATAGGATAAACACTCTCTTTTTATCTTTGACTAGGAAGGCATTGAACCCTTTTAGGATGGTTTGATAACTATTTCTCCTAGGGCCAATCTATCTGGTACATAAGTTGGTAATAAATGTGGGGCCCCGATGGCTCAAAAAATTATAAAGGAAGTGCACTTCTCTTCCAAATACCAATTTCCAATAAGGGAGATGATCTTCTTGGCTTGTCTGGAAATCCTTGTACATTTTAATGATATATATTTTGGCTAAGAACAAATCAAATATAATGGAATATGACTTCTTATAAACATTCTCCCATAAAATATTAAAGTACATGTGCACAGGAAGTTCATACACATGCCGACTCAAATTCATTTCTGAAAATACATTTCTTGCATGTACCACATCCAAAAGGTAAGAGGCCATGTCGAATGAATGTGCCTCACTTGGATTAGTATTTTGAGCTTTGTCTACTTTGGTTTTGAGCTACTTCACTATGATGGAAGCCTAGATGAAAACACCTCTCGTCATTGACACAATGTAAGAAAAGGGCATCCATGCTTCAATGAATCTGGAACAATTGTTCCACCATGCAATATACAAAATATGACCATTAGATACATGTAGGGTCATGGGTTATCTCAAATTTGTCACACCATACCATCCTAAATTCTGATTGATGAAATTCTTATCCTCTTTCCACTAGGATGCCACTAGCTTTCTCACATCATGATTCACTTGAAATTCTACCACAAATTCATTATTCAATCTGAATTATAGCTCCCAGAGCTTGTAATATTTGTTAATCTTTGCTGGTAAGAAAATTCCCACACACTTCCCTTGTTCATCATTGTTTGAGAATTTTATTGCATTGGTGTGACTGATGATCCACTCCAAATATTTTTCACAAGGAAAAATAGGGGGCCTAGTAGCGACCATGTGTAATAGAGAATGATCAAAGTTTAGGAAAACCTAGTTTTCTATGGTACTAATATCTTGGTTGTTGTGAGGTGTGAACTCTAAGTAGTATGAATGATTTAATTTATTAAATAATTCATTCTAGGAAGCAATCGATACCTTGGTTTTGGTGTGTGGCTCTGTATCTTTTTATAATGGCGCTTGGTTGAAGACCTTCTTAAATTGAACTCATATTATGAGCTCTACTTTTGGAGTATGTTTTGTTCCTTCATTAGGAACAGGGTTTGACGCTTCACCCAGCTTGGAACCCTTCCCTTTGGTCATTTTCATAGATTTTCGAGTGACACTCCTTCGAGGTGGCATTTTCCTGCAACATAAACAATAATTAGACCATAGTTCATTTTCATTTCCTAAGAGAAACATGATTATTCACATTGAATATGTACCTAATAAAAATAGAAATTAACACTAAGTCTTACCATTTCTAAAGCAAAAGACGCCTTGAGTTAGCAAAGATACACTCACAACCCAAAATTCTTGAACTCGGGACATTTTCGTTGCACATGCTCTCTTTACACAGCTGATAGAAAAAATACCAAATGAAATTGTTCATGCACATATTGTAAATTTTTTGAACCTGCAAAAAATATATCTAGCTAGAAAATACCACACACATTTGCAGAGAGAAATTGAGAAAGAAGAAGCAAGAGAGAAAGAATGGAAGAATTCTCATTAACTGTAATGAATAATGAATAATTTACACATGATATACTCTATATAACCCAACCAATGTGCACTGGAGGTGAAGCAAATGCACCATAGTGGTGGTCTAGAGTGATATGGACACACACCAACAGTTACGGGAGTGAACTGCCACCTAGTCTAGTCTCTCGGGCAATGTTGGCACAGGGGAAAACCCAGGGTTCAATGCTTCAACAATGCACCAACAAAACCCTAACTACTGACCCTTTTGGCAACACCTTCGAAGAAGATGAAGTCTCACCCGAGGTAGAGGTAGGGGGGGTTGCAGGACTCAAGTGTATACAACCTAGCTGGGACATAGATATGTGATTACAACACTTAATAGACCACTTAGCCAATAACATGCATTAGTTCTTAAACCTTAGTCACATCGTAGGTTAAACCCTTGTTATAGATTAGTGCATTAACAATCAATATCAATCACATTCAACCAGTTAGCACATAACATCAACTCATATTTGGCATTTATCATATATAAGCACTAAGCATCCATAGATATATCTATCATACATCAAGAATAGTTCACTAAGAAGATAAATACATAAACAATATGAACAACATTGCATAAAGCACATCAAAACAAGATATATGTGGTTCACCCCAATGTGGGGCTACATCCACCAACTCTTCTTCTTCTTTATTAGTCTTCAAGATTTATACATTCTTTTTCTCCTGTGCACAAAGACACAGAGCCAACTCCAAAAAGGACAGGATATCTATGTGCACCTTGCCAAATCCTCCTTCCCTGAATTAGGTCAAGGAACAAATCCAACTCCTCAATAGCACAAAGCCAACACTTACAACATAATATGCACTAAGCCGATCACTAGTACTTGTTCTTCCTTTCACAAAGTCACAGACAACTTCTTGGATTGCCTAGCTACTTATTTATACATTACAAAAAGGCCTAATCATGGCTAAAACCCATGGGATAGCATCCCATACCCATTACATAAACCCTAAAAGCCCAAAAATCCCACAAAATGGGTGAGATCCCACAATCTCTGCTTCGCTTGGGCACTCCGTCTTCGACCATCCTGTCGAAGTCCCAAAAATGGTCAAACACGACCAATGTTTCTTCAAAACTTGGTTGAGGGCCGACGGGTTCCCAACACCCACCTATGACTCGTCCCGAGTCACTTTGATCTGGGAAATACTGCTTTGAAGGCCTCGAGCTTCCTCAACTTGCTTCTTTTCCAGAGTGTCCTGTTCGGCGAACTCTTGAACTACTTTCTCAATGATAGGCCCTTCCAGGTGTTTTTCCACTATTGCGACCACCTGTTCCAACTGTGATCCTTGTCCCTCAATCTCTTCAAAAAGTGTGTAGGCTTCGTCCTGCACCGGTTGGAGTCTTTGTGTCACCTCCATAACTCTACTCTAGATGGCAGTGACCTATTGCTAAACTACGCGTTGCTCCTGCGACCTCTTCATATTCTCAACTACAGTAAGTAGCTTCATCTATGCTTGCACTGTAGACTCCTGTTGCTTCGCCTCCTAGAGTTGTGCCTCCAATGTCCTCAGCTTTGGATCTTCTGCAAGGTGCTCATAGGTCTGTGTGCTTCAATTACTTAGTTTCTTACATTCTCAAGACAACGCCCTGATTATTTCTACTGCGCTCCTGTCAGTTTATAATTCCCTATGATCCCGCACTTCTTGCAGAGTTCTAGGTACTTATTGGATTTCTAACTCTATGATCCATGCTTGAAGTTGTTGAATGACTTCGGCGAGATTCTCCACTTTCATTGTAGTTGACTCTATTTCCTCCTGTGCCAAGCCTGACACAGAGCGGAGTGCTCTAGTCATTGCCTACTTGACCACAGTCTGCTCTGCAAGAAGTCGATCTTTTTCTTCCTGTATCTTTGCATTGTTCTGCTCTAACTTCACCTGAATTTCACCTTTCTCCAGCTGTGCAGCTAAAATTTGCTCTAGGACCTCCTCCTTTTCTTGCTTTAAAGCCTTTGTGGCCTGCTCCTTTTCTTCTTGGGCACGATGAAGTTGATTCTATGTCACATCTTCTAATCGGCGTAATTGGGTGGGCTCATCGCCCAATTCTACACTCTCTTTTGAAGATGGCACAGTAGACACTACGTGGCTTGACTAGATAGCTTGTTGGATGTCTTTGAGCTCCTTCTCTATTCTGTCATACATCGAATCCTATTTTGTTCCATATCTCTACAAGATGTCTTCTAAAGCATCCTTGATGGCTGTGATGATGAGCTCGATGTCATCCACTTTGAGCACATTCTGTGACTAAGGCTTATTGGCTCTAGACTTCTTCTGTGCTGATGGTTTCTGCGGAGAAACCTTCCTTTTATTTGATGTCTTAGCCTATGCAAGGGGATCCTTTGGCGGTGTCACTTCACCCTTTTCTTTCTTCTCTTCTTCCCCTTATTCCTCTTGGTTTACTTCATTGACTCCTTCTCCTGCAGGTGAGTCAAGCGCAATTTCCTATGATGCATTGTCCTTCTCCTCACTGTCTATGTCCTCAACTTCCTCCTTTTTATTATTTTTATTTGTGTTTCTCTATCCATCATACTCAATCTAGGTGACCAAAGGACTTTCAATGATGTCGGGGTCAAAGAATTCTACATCTTCGACCAGTATAAGGAATTTGACTGGACATTCCTTGGTTATCTCCTCCATATCTTCATCAGTAAATTTATAGTATGATTGTAAATCCTCTTGACTTTCTTCCCTACGTGCAGTGATGTAGATGAAGTGTTGGTCTACGTGGAACTTCACTAATAGTCTGTACATGTGCAAAGTGTTCAGGGTCATCCACGAAAATGCTTCAATGGTGTGCTTTAGCTGTAGATAGTAAGCATGGAACACCACATTTAATTTCCACTGCTTCACCATATCGCTCGTATACCACAAGGTGGTGAGCCTCATGACCAATGGCTCCAATGGCTCAAATTCAGGGATTGTCACTCCCTCTGAAATCTCCCAAGTGACAAATGCAATTAAAATCAACAACCAACTGAAGTGAAATTCATAGCCTTCGTCCTACGCTTCACAGAAGTCCTTCTCCAACTCATTGACGAGGTAGCTCACCCAGTTCATCTACATTCCTTCGACACACTTCCCTGCAAGGTTGACTATGAACCCTGTGACCTGTGTCGGACGGTTCCTTTGGAAGAGCTTGCTAGAGATCAGTTGATAAGCTAGGCACACTGCACCATCCTGGATGGAGGATACCTTGTAGCCTCAGTTCCCCTTCTCCACATCGCCATACACCTCCTTGATCCTCTATGCCAGGGAGTGATCTGCAACCATCCTTGGGTAGAATTACTCAGGGTCCAGTCCCTGCATACTCAATCTAGTGATCAGGTAGATCAGCGCCGGATCTATAGTCACCCGCCTATCTAACCAGAGATAACATCCATGGTAGCATGACAGGAGGAGTTTAACACACACATTAACCTCTTGATGTCTGCCGAAGTGGGGGATATTCATCACGTTTAATATCGTCGATCGTGTGATCTCTTTAATCCATGGTTGGGGAACTATCTTGGGCTTCTTCCCAGTCATATTCGTCAGGTACCTATACAGTGTGATCATCACATAGTTCTTTCGGTCTCCAAGGTTGAAATCGTTGATCTTGAGAGATGGGATCAATCCCAACTGCAATCCGATTGCGCGTATCCCATTTGGGAGGTACGCAGTGATTAGAGTGTACTCGAAGTCATGCGGGACACTACCATGACTAACCGTGACATCCAAAGGCGAGATGTAGTTGTTCAACACCGAGCGGATCTGCTTCACGTTCGTCAGATCGTCGCGGTGCTTGATTGTTTTCTCAATCATGGTTCGACTAGACTGATGTACAGTCAAGGGGGATGCTTGTAATCCGCCCGTCGACGATGCCTTTATACCTATAGACATGACTTTCTCGGTTATGAGGTCAGCAAGTATCTCTTCCATAGACTTCTCTACTATGCTACGCTCGCCCGACATTCACACTTGTAATAAAATAACTCGAGTAGGCGAACAGATACTCAAGGTAATCGAATCGATGGCGAGGTATAGATAGCACAAGGCAGCATGCAATTACTTCTCAATTAGCTCAGATATCTCGGTTTGCAAAAAGTGGTCCCGACACAACGTTCGACGAGTTAAATAAGAAATGTCATAACATATTCCTCCAACAGGAAGGAATTCCTCAATCAATACAATTCCATCCGTTATGATGCATTCTCAATGGTCCAATGGTGATCTTTCTAGAAATAACTCTGTTTCTAGCCATTCTGGAGCATCATTCTAATGGTCGGTAAGCCTCCAACGGTCATATAGCTTCATTGTGGCGAAGTTCCATTATGCGTTATTCTGCTATTCCGGCGAGGTTCAAGTTCGACAAGCCTTCTTTATGCAAAGTCTTCTCTAGATCTTCCTATTGTTTTTCTAACTTTTCTTTCTTCTTACTGAGATTTTTGGCCTTCTTTCCTGTGATCTTAGTCTCTGGGTTCCTCTTTCCATTATTATTCTTATCTTCTCTTAGCATAGTAACTTCACACTACTGAGGGTATTTCAAAGGGTTCGAGTGTAATACCTCTTCTCTTACTACTTCTGGGGTAGGTGCTCTTCTCTTATACATGTACAGGTTTTTTAAGCCTTATTGTGTTCTTTCAACTTCAACAACTAACTCTCTTGCCTTCTATTAGTCGCTCTATTTTCCTAGCCATGAAGTCCCTTAATTCTTGCTTTTCTATTCTGTAGCTTCTTCCTCTTCTTTCCTTCTGATCTGATCCCTTTCAATCTAGGTATTTACTAACAAAAGTGCAAATGGGACGCTGATATCCACAAACTTAATGACTTCAAATTATTCTTTGGTTGACGTACCCTGAGAAATCATAGGTACATTAGTAACTCTTCCACATAGGGTTATCATCTTTCCTTTAAACAATCCTATCCCTCCTAGTGAAGGAACCATAGCAGGCCTTCCCAAAATTTCCCAAGTGTTTTCTGGCATAATATTCACATGTGTTTCCTCATCTAATACACATTCTATGTCGAAGTCTCCTATTCTTGTTTCTATACACTGCTTCTCTTTTAAGATCTTTGATAAACTGATGTCTATGTGATCATTCAATTTTTATTTCAGTTGTAATAACATAGTCTCTAATTCTTTTTGGTTCTTTAACACATCCTTAGTCTCTTGACCTTCTTCATAGTTTTCTTGTCTCATGTTCATCTTTTTGAATTTAGCAATCATTCTAGGGAAATCCAAAACCTCATGACCAACAAATTTACAAAAAATACAAATAGGACCTACACCAGGGCATTCCTTAGCAAGATGTCTCGGTATTTTGTAGTTATAACACAGTGTCATTCCTCTCTTCCTTTTAAATGATCCCCAACCTTTCCTATACTGTGCATTGGGATCACAATGATGGACCTGCAATCTAGAAAAATTCTATCTAGGGTCCTGCATCCACTTGTTACTCCAAAAATTCTTTTTATGCATAGGAATAACATATCTTTCACTACCACTATCAAATTTATTCAAATCAAATCTTATTTCTTCTAGATGTTCCCTTGTTTTCAGGCTAGGACAAAATATGTCAAACATACCTAGATTCATACTTTCAAAGAAAAAATTTCCACTTATCTTACCTTTACTAGGGCACAAAGATTTAAGATCTTACCTCTTTTCTTCAGATCCAGTTCCCTTATTAGCTCAGAGCTTCGCAAGTCAAGTAGAATACTGCACACTACAACAAAAGATCTATGCACAGAGATTTCTCTTTTCTTTAGTTCCCAAAAATCACAGTTTCAGTTCCTAGAAACAGAACCAATTGTTGGCACAGGGGAAGACCCAGGGTTCAACGCTTCAAAAACGCACCAACAAAACTCTAACTATTGGCCCTTTCGGCAACACCTACAAAGCAGATGAAGTCTCACCCGAGCTAGAGGCAGGAGGGGTTGCAGGACTCAAGTGTCTACAACCTAGTCAGGACACAGATATGTGATTACAACACTTAACAGAGAACTTATCCAATAACATTCATTAGTTCTTAAACCTTATTCACATCGCAGGTTAAACCCTTATTATAGATTAGCGTAGTAACAATCAAGATCAAGCACATTCAACTAGTTAGCACATAGCATCGGCTCAGATATGGCATTTATCATACATAAGCACTAATAATCCATAGATCTATATATCATACATCAAGAATAGTGCACTAAGTAGATAAATACATAGAAAATATGAACAACATTGCACAAATCACATCAACACGGGATATATGTGGTTCACCCCAGTGTGGGGCTACGTCCACCAACTCTTCTTCTTCTTTATTAGTCTTCAATATTTCTACATTATTCTTCTCATGTGCACAAATCCACAAAGCCAACTCTACAAAGGACAAGAGATCTGTGTGCACCTCGCTAGATCCTCCTTCCCCGAATTAGGTTATGGCACAAAGCCAATTTCTCAATAGCACAAAGCCAACACTTACAACATAATATGCACAAAGACACTACTCATGCACTAAGTCGATCACTAGTACTTGTTCTTTCTTGCACAAAGACATAGGCGGCTTCTTACATTTCCTAGCTACTTATTTATACATTACAAAAAGGCCTAATCATGGGTAAAACCCATGGGCCAACATCTCATACCCATTACATAAACCCTAAAAGCCCAAAAATACCGCAAAATGGGTGAGATCCCGTGATCTTTGCTTCACCTGGGTGCTCTATCTTCAACCAACCTCTCAAAGTCCCAAAAATGGTCAAACATGACCAATGTTTCTTTGAAACTTGGTCGAGGGCCAACAGGCAGTTGCGGGAGTGAACTACCACCTAGTTGAGTTAACTAGACTACTAGTCTTCAGTTAACTGACTGAAACAAAGTGAAGTGAGGAGGAGATCAGGGAATCATGGGTAATGAGATATTCTAGTGATGATACCAAGGCTAATGTGCATTAGCTAGTGATGATCCCAATGTTTCATGGTGACAAAACTAATGCGGCATCTAGACTCCACTCAACTAGTCAAACTGAAGTGAAAACTGAAGAGAATATTCTCCTAGAGGAATACTCTCCCTAAACTTTAGGAGACTGGATAAATACTAATAAACATAGGAAAAACCTTAGGAAAAATAAATCCTAGGTGTGTGTGAAGTAACTCTAACACTACCCCTGAACATCACTATGGTGAAAATAAAGAATGGGTCCCAGCAACGAGGCCATGTTAGGTACCCAAATACAAAAGATGCATTGAAATAAAGTGAGGAAAGAGGGAAAACCTAATGGGAAAATCCCCCCGTCAAGGTACAATGTATGTAAAAAAAAAGAACTACAGTTGCTAGGAAATTTGTGTCCTTCAATCCAAGATGACTTCACAGAGAATGGAACTTCTATTCAATGAAGGTATAGGTGAATATATTTGTTGTTTGTTCTGTTTTAGGAAAAAACTGTAGGTTGATGATCCCTTGTGTACTAATTCCTGGACGTTGTGCATGTGGATCTTGATGTGCTTCATCCACTGCCTCTAAAATGGATCTATGCAGAAATTCAGAGTACTTTGGTTGTCACACAAGATGACGATTGACCGATGAAACTAAATGCCAAACTCAGTGAGAAAATGTTGTAGCCAAATAGATTGGATGGTTATGTTAACTACCCCTCTGTACTTTTCCTCAGCTAAAGAAAAATAAATAACATCCTGCTTCTTGATCGACCAACAGATAGGCCCAGAACCAAGACTGAGTGAGTAACCAAATGTGGACTTGCGATCAGTGTTATCGCCATCCCGGTCAGAATAAGTGAACCTGATGAGATCTAATGTAGAGTCTATTGTATAATGAATCCCAAAGGTGATGGTTCCCTGTACATATCGAAGGATATGCTTTGCATCCCTCCAATGTATATCATGCGACTTCTGCATGAACTTGGGAACTGTGCCAACTGCATAGGAGATGTTTGGTCTAGAGTGTGTGACATACAACAAGATCCCCACTAGATTTCTGTACAGTTTGTTTTCAGCTAGTGGAGTGTCCCATCCATCCTCAAGTTTGACTCTTGATAGGAAAGGAGTCGGAGCAGACTTGCAGTTTGTCATGTGAAATATCTCAAGGAGATCTCAAGCATACTTGGCCCGAGACAGTTTGATTCTTGATGCATCCTGACTAATCTCAATTCCAAGGAAGAATTGTAGCAGACCCATGTCCATCATCAAAAACCTATCATGTAGAATCCTCTTGACTACATCAATCATTGAATTTGAGCAATCGATGATCAACAAATCTTCAACATACATAAATAAGAGTAGAAGTGAATTAGTCGTCCTGAGCATGTAAACATTCAGCTTTGATTTACAATGTACAAAGTTCTATGACAACAAGTAGGAGTCCATATTGGCATACCATGCCCTCGGAGCCTGCTTGAGGCCATAAAGAGACTTCTTCAGTCTATAGACCAAAGATGAATCCTACATAAATCCATGGGGATGGTCCATATAGATATCCTCACAGAGATGACCATGAAGAAATGCATTCTTCACGTCCATATGATGGACTTCCCATACCTTGGTCATTGGAATGGAAAGTTCCAAATGTATGGAATCCATCTTCGCTACTAGAGCGAAGGTCTCATCATAGTCAATGCCATGCACATGCTAAAATCCTTCAGAAACAAGCATGGATTTGTATCAGCTAATCTGTACATCAATTGCACTCTTGGCCTTGTAGAACCATTTGCACCTGACAAGTTTCCTTCTAGAAGGAAGGGGAACCAGATCCCAAGTCTAGTTCTCGAGGAGGGAGTTGTACTCCTTCTGCATGGAGGATTCCCAAAAGGTATCTCCAGTAGCCTCTGTTGATACTGAGAGGGGGGTGAATCAGTATCAAGTACAATTTAAAAAAAAACTTTTCCAACTTATACTTAAACCATTCAATTATATCCAATGAGAAATGAACAATAGTATAAGAGTTACACCAATACACCACAATACACCATGCACAA
>CBVK0100485856.1:0-18114 GCA_900067695.1 Picea abies
AATTGTTTTATCAAAGCCTCAATTATCGAGCCAATGGCTATTCTTCTTTAATCAGATTCACAACATCAGGATTGTGAATGAAATCCGCTGCTCATTGCATGTTTTCGATGATGGTGTGTTGAGATTGCAAGCCAATGTCATTGGAATAGAGTTGTATCCTGTCACTTTCCTTCCATCATGTTTGTATGTTAAGTGTTTTGTATGATATATTTTGTTGGTAAAATTTAACAATGCAAAACTAATCAATGTACAGAGTAGCATAATTCAAATGGGTGGTTCTCAACATTTTTTTGGTTTAAGCGTTAATAGAATATATCATGGATTATAATTTGTTAGATGATGGAGATTCTTGTTGTACTTTAGTGCTTTAAGATAGTCAGTTACAACGAGTGATCTTTGTGTATATTTTTGTAAAATATATCATGGATTATATTTTGTTAGATGATGGAGATTCTTGTTGTACTTTAGTGCTTTAAGATAGTCCGTTACAACAAGTTATCTTTATATATATTTTTGTAGATGTGTTTAAAGAAGATTAGTTGTATGATTTACTGCTGAAAATATCCAATAATGACATCATTGTCTTATATCACTATCAAAATTTGATCTTCTGGAAATTTCACAGATGGTAGTGTATCCATAGAATAATTCAGTATCGAGATTGTCCTTAAAGAGGTCAAGAAGCTTCAATTCTACAAATTCCTCAATGATGGGCTGAAGAGTTGCTATCTTAAATAAGTTGAAAGAGAAGCTAAAAGTTGTGGAGAAGAAAGAGCGTAAACAGAAAGATTTCATAGTAAATAAAAGTGTTGATGAAGACGTGATCAAAGAAAGACAATTTTGTTTTGTAATTTTTGTTTTCTGTAGAATTTCTCAACAACTATCTCTATGTTTGGAGATAATTGAATCCGATTCCAACTATATATATAATTATAATAAGTATATTATTTTATATATATAATTTGTGCAATGTCAGCTTTCACAAATTTTAATTGATGAAACAACCAAACAAGGAGCAAGCACTTGAATTGTTGGCAGTTTCAGCTGCACCATAGCCAGCGTCAGAACGAGCATGAGTAGTGTTTCTGAATCCCTGCCACGGGAAGACAAGCTTCTACTATTGATTCCAATGCAGGTGAAATTCAATTAGTTTATTTGGACTTGGGCCTACTTGTCATGTGCTCCCCGATCCCACCCATTACATGCAGCCGAAAAAAGATAGGAGCAAAAGCAACAGGAAGGGCACAGGCACCAAAGACAAATGCAGTGGAGGCCAGAATTGCGATTGTGAAATCCCTTTGTCTTTTATCTGGATCATTGGTCGTCGCGTCGGGCGTTTTATCTTCGAATACTGTATGCCGCGGCAGGTATAATAAAAAAGAAGCGCGAACTCTAATTGTTGTACTATTCGGACATGACCTGAGAGAACTCCAGCTCGGGAGCCCCAAGTTCGAACTACACCGCAGAAATGCCTGATTTTTTAAAGAATATATCAATTGTTTCTCCAGTATATAAATTTTCTTGCTCTGCTTCGTGGCAGGTTTTTGATAGATCCGGATATTCGTTGATATGCTTTATTTCTCTGCTTTCTTCATATTTTGAAGTCCGACTACCCAATCGTGTGAGGAAAATGCCAAGGAGACATTTTCAATGGAGTGGGTTAATTCGGGAGCAATCTTCGCTTCTTAGTTATTTTTTTGGCAGGTTTTTTTTACTTGTGATGTTTTAAATTTTCAGTCAATCCAGAACTTTGATCGATTTTTTTGATTATTTGGAGACATTTTCAACAGAGTGGATTAACTAGGGAGCAATCTTCCCTTCATAGTTATTTTTTTGGCAGATATTTTTACTGTGAGGTTTTAAATTTTCAGCCAATCCAGAGCTTTGATCAATTTTTCTGATCATCTGGGTTGGTTTTAAATAAAGCAAAACCCCTGGATAAAGTTCTGAAATACATGGAACTTTGATCCATGCAAAACTCAGACTACTCCTGAAAATTTGGTCAGGTTCAGGCCCATTTTTTTACTGGGATGATCTGTTTGCTCGAGTTCGCCTACTCCATTTTCAACATGTTAGCAACCCTCAACTGTACCACTACCACTTTCCTCAAACATGATAAATGAAGATTGATTGATTGATTGATTTAATAACGTCTACAAAGCTGAATAATCCAAGGGACCAAGAGAATAACAACCCTAACTCATTTTCACAAATCTTCTGCTGTAAATCTTCACTAAAAAACTAGTAAGCTGGTTAATTTTATCCTTATCAAATAATTGGTGCATGTTCATCTTTAAGCTGTTTTCATACAGATTGAAAATATTGCCAACTACACATTCCATGACAAATGCCACTTGAAAACAGATATTTTAGAAGCAAATAATATCCAAAATAAAATCAACCATTTCTAACATTTTAAATGAAGAAATGAAAAAAAAATAACAACCAAAAATAAAAGGTTTAGATTACTGATTTTTCTCGCGAAATTTTGCCTTTAAAATGGTAGCACGTGCCTTCTTCAGCTCAGCACATGTGGTCAAGTTAAACTATGCATGTAATCAAGCTGTAAGAGAGATGACAATCACATCGTGTCAGTGGTAATTACGTTGCAGGACAGACTAGATAATAGTTTTTTTTTTTGTTTTTTTATATAAGGTGATTGTTTTTTTTTAATTAATTATTTTAAAATTATTTTTATATTTGAAGATTTCTTGCAAAACATTTTTCAAATACAAAACAATAAATTATATTTTAAAAATTTTAAAATTATTTTCTAGTTTTCAAAATATTATATTTAATATATAAATTTATAAAACTTTAATAAAATTTATAAGAATTTTAGAAAAAATACAAAATAATTTAAAACAAACAAATTAGTTGAACTCTATTTGAATTATTAATATATAAATTTACAAAATTTTAATAAAACTTAATAATAAATTATAACTAATTATAAAGTAATTAAACTCAAATTAATTGGCCTCGATTTTGACACTTATAATAAACTATATTAATTTAATATTAAAATAACTTAATATTAACCTGGACTCGAATTTGAAACTTATAATAAACTATATAATTTAATATTAAAATAAATTTAATATTAATCTTAAAATCAATTTGATATAATATTTTCTTTACAAGTTTCTCTCATTGTCATGATCAACTCCAAAATATAATAAATATTTAACAAAATAGTCACTTCATAAATACAACCAATTAAAAAATAAAAATTTATATTTTTAAAAATAATTTATTTATTTATTTTCAAAATATTAATTTAATAAAACTTTAATAAATAACAAAGTGCAATATCCTTTGTCTTCACTCTATGTATAATAACTTATATTAATTTTAATTAAAAAAATTAACATGTAACGAATAATTTAAGATTTCAAATCAATAATTTCACATAACAAAATATCTTAACAATTAACAACTTTACACACCGACTATTCTACATCCCAAAACAAAATAAATTTAATATTAATTTAAAAAAATAGATATAATATTTACTTTCCAACTCTAAAGTATAATAAATATCAATATTAGTATCTTACAAAAATAGACTTATACTACTACACGTCTGAAATAGCTGTGTAATACTTTAATCCTCCTTAAAACCATTAATTTGTGGAAACAAAATATCACAACACTAATTATATTATTTATTTAAATTTTAACCACATTCAACATACATACTGTAAACGGTCTTTATCCTCTCCTTTAAAACCAGAAA
Organism: Picea abies; assembly: GCA_900067695.1. NCBI lineage: Eukaryota > Viridiplantae > Streptophyta > Pinopsida > Pinales > Pinaceae > Picea > Picea abies. The sequence continues at coordinate 3,740 of CBVK0100485856.1, forward strand.
AGGCCACATGGTCTTTTTTTTTAAATCTATGTTGTCAGTGTACGATTATTCTCTTCACCGATCTCCTTCAGACTTTACGGAAGGATATGAATATATTATTGGAGTTGAGTCTATAAAAGATATTTTTACAGAAGCCAACAGGTAATTGGGACACCAAAAGTGTGAAATCCGAATCCTCTTTATCGAAAGACTTCCATGAACTGTTATCAACTTCAACGCTGTAACGTGTTCAAGTTTTTGCAACTTGTTCCAACTTTTGCAGTATGATATCTTTGTTGGAAGTATTGAGGGAGCGCCTCAGAATTGGATAGTTTTGTTGGAAGTATTGAAGGAGTGCATCAGAATTGGATAGTTGAGCTGAGGACTTAGATTACTCACATTTCATAGCATGGAGACCGTAGTAAAAGTAGCTGCAATGACGATATTGCTTCCACTGTTCATACATTGCATCGCATTTGGAGGTATTCATCTTTTTTTATTTGCAGAGAGATAGAATGGTAGAGGCTCAATATTTACAGAATATGAATGCTAATGGATACTTGGGTGGCCTTCATAATTTGTTTGTCTGTAATTGCAGCAGTTGTAACTTGTAACCCTTCGTCAGCCACTGTCTGGTGCAATTTCTTTGTTGGTATGATTATTAGTGTCGGTATTGTTGATTTGGCTCTGAAGGATATTGATGTGATTCTAAATGTTGGTATTCACATGATTGTGCCGCGGACATTTGCAAGTTCTGATGTGGGTCTGTAAAATTGTATGAGTAGCTATTCAAACTGTTGTGTTGTTTACAGGATTTACAATACTGGTTACTGGTGTGGTTATGTTAATATGCTGTTTCTACAGTGATGACTAAGCTAATAGCATGAAATTATTTTGGATATTTGTTATGATGTAATTTTGGTGTCATTGTGATTGTATATGTTTGGAAATGCTAGCTCTGTCTATGCTGTTGATACGAATTTCAATACTGGCACTCTCATGGTTGTGAGGTTGTTATGATTTTTAACATGGGTATTCATATGGTTCTGTTATTTGCATGTCTGTTTTTCACTTTATTTTGTGTTTGCACATGTGAATTATTGCAGAAAGCATAGGCAGAGGCAGAGGCAGAGGCAGGACGTTGGTGGAGCATTCACCATCTCTGGGTGTCAACTATGGACAGACGGCAGACAATCTTCCTCCCCCATCTGCAGTAGCAAAGCTGGTTCAGAGTACAGCGATTTCAAAGCTGAGAATATATGGAGCAGATCCTGCAATTCTTCAAGCCTTTGCTAACACAGGAATTGGGTTACTTGTAGGTATTAGTAATGACCAAATCGCATCTCTGAACCAGCTGGCTGTGGCACAGAATTGGATATTCTTCAAGCCTTTGCTAACACAGGAATTGGGTTACTTGTAGGTATTAGTAATGACCAAATCGCATCTCTGAACCAGCTGGCTGTGGCACAGAATTGGATTAAGAACAACATTGTTCCTTTTGTTCCTGCCACTGATATCATTGGGATCTCAGTGGGGAACGAGGTTCTGTTCAGTGGGGATGGGGTTCTGATTTCTCAGCTCCTTCCTGCATTGCAGAACCTACACACTGCCCTTGCTGAGGTTTCACTTGATAGGCAAATTAAGGTGTCTACACCTCATGCTATGGCCATACTTTCTACATCTGCACCCCCATCTGCTGGACGTTTCAGTGAAAGTTTTGACATGAAACCCCTGCTTGACTTCCTGCAGAAGATAGGAGCCCCTTTCATGATCAACCCATACCCCTACTTTGCTTATAAGAGTGATCCCACAGATCGAACCCTGGCTTATGCACTCTTCGAGCCCAACGAAGGGTCTTATGACGCAAACACTGGCCTCAAATATAGCAACATGTTTGATGCTCAGCTTGATGCAGTGTATTCGGCCATGAAATATCTGGGTTACACGGATATTGATATAGTGGTGGCAGAAACGGGATGGCCATCTGTGGGGGATCCTTCAGAGGCAGGGGTGAGCTTGCAGAATGCAATTGCTTATAATGGTAATCTGATCAAGCATGTGACTTCCATGGCAGGGACCCCCATGATGCCTAATCGGTCCGTTGAGATTTATATTTTTGGTCTCTTCAACGAGGATCTGAAGCCTGGACCAACCTCGGAGCGCAATTTTGGGCTGTTTAAAGCTGATATGACAATGGCTTATGATGTGGGCTTGCTGCGATCTCAGGTAAGGAAATTGCTGCATTTTCTGTTTCCCTTTTTTCATAATATGTGCAGTTGGTCTTGACTGAAATTTCAACCCTTCTCAGAATTTGTCCAGAAATGCCTTACTGTGTTGGTCCTGATTGTAGTTTGTTTTGAAGGCTAAACAGTCTGACATAGTTATTAATTGCATTGAAACTGTAGCTGTTATTTCTAATTGAATCTGTACATGAGGCAGAGTGCAGGACCATCTACTGCTGCTCCACGCACTGATGGGCCTGTTATAGCTCCTCCTACGGGGAAAGTTTGGTGCGTTGCGAAGCCCAGTGCTGATGAAAAATCCTTGAAGGAAAATTTGGACTATGCTTGTGGGCAGAGCATTGACTGTAAGCCTATTCAACAAGGGGGTCCTTGCTATTTACCAAATACAATGGCATCCCATGCTACTTATGCCATGAATGCATACTATCAGTCTGCAGGCCGGAACAGTTTGAGCTGTGATTTTGCTCAGACTGGAACTCTTACTTCCAAAGATCCAAGTATGCATGTCAAATCCTCTTTTCCATGTCATTAATTCTTTGTTTGAAAACTCCAATTATACTTGACTAGTCTACCAGTTCTCTGCATAGGATATTTCGATATAAAACCAGGAATTTCTCACTAATACAGGAATTGTTTTTACTATAAACACAAAAAAAGCCATTCGGAGAACATGATCAGATAATCTTCTGAGAATTATCCTTTAATTACGTTAATCCGGTTTTACTAGAGATTTCGGTAATCCTCACATATGGTTAGAAATCATCTTATCAATCTATTTTAACACTCTTTCATTTGTCTGTGATTAACGCGAACCTCTCAAACTATAGTTAAAAATCTGGACGCTTAAATTACATCGACCCTAAACTTAAGAATGCCAAATTAAAAATCAAAATTAGTTGAGATTTTTAGAAAACCTCCCATTCAACACTACTAAATCCATCTAAACTTAGTAACACATACACCACATGCACCTTGAGGTTGCATAACCCAAGTTTTAATATTTGAGATGCATATCAGGATATAAATGAGTTTGTGTTAATATTTATATTCAACAGATCCACTGAACCATCTAAATTTAATACATCATTACAATGACAAATGCATATATGAAGAGTTGATAAACACCCACCCTCTGGACATATTTGAGATGCATATCAGGATTTAAATACCCACCCTCTGCACTTATTTGAGATGCATATCAGGATTTAAATACCCACCCTCTGCACTTATTTGAGATGCATATCAGGATTTAAATACCCACCCTCTGCACTTATTTGAGATGCATATCAGGATTTATATACATATTCAAAGAGTTGATAAATACCCACCCTCTGCACATATTTGGGATGCATATCAGGATATAAATACCCACCCTCTGCACTTATTTGAGATGCATATCAGGATTTAAATGGGTTTGTGCTAATATTTACGTTTATCTGCACATATCTGAGATGCATATCGGGATTGAAATGCACTTATTTGAGATGCATATCAGGGTTTAAATGGGTTTGTGTTAATATTTGTATTTAACAGATCCAGTCAACCATCTAAATTTAATACATCATTACAATGACACCCACCCTCTGCACTTATTTGAGATCCATATCAGGATTTAAATGGGTTTGTGTTAATGTTTATATTTAACAGATCCAGTGAACCATCTAAATTTAATACATCATTATAATGACACACATAGAGTTGTTAAATACCCACCCTCTGACACACACATACAAAGAGTTTATAAATACTCACCCTCTGCACTTCTTGCAGTGCAATTATCCTCTCTTGGGCATCTTGTTTGTATATACAGCAGAGCACATAATTCACAATGACACACACATATACAAAGAGTTGATAGAATACCCACCCTCTGCACTTCCTGCAGTGCACTTATCCTCCCTTGGGCATCTTGTTTGCATATACAGCAGAGTACATAATTCAATGAATTTGAGTCGATAGAATACCCATCCTCTGCACTTCTTGCAGTGCAATTATCCTCCCTTGAGCATCGTGTTTGTATATACAGCAGAGCACATAATTCAATGAATTTGTTATTATGGTTAACACTTTTCATACTTTCATTTATAATCCTTTACATCTTACTGCATGATTTTAGTGAAATTCAAGTCCAATGTAATCTGAAATCAAGTAGAGCCGATGAAAACTCTTGTCAGAAAGCCATCTCTAATCTCAACTTTTCTATAAAGATTATATCCATGACAAGACTGCCTTGAGTCCTCTTTCACAGGGATTCTATTACAAACATTTTGTGATAATCTTCCACTTCTTCGTTGAAATTTTCATTTTTTTCCTTGGTACAACTTTATGGTATCCAAGCCATAACGAAACAATAGCCAGGAGAAGGAAAGCCCTTTTCCATGGTGAAAGGAAGATGAAATTTTCATTTTTTTCCTTGGTACAACTTTATGGTATCCAAGCCATAACGAAACAATAGCCAGGAGAAGGAAAGCCCTTTTCCATGGTGAAAGGAAGAAATTTCATTTTTTTTCCTTGGTACACCTTTATGGTATCCAAGCCATAATGAAACAATAGCCAGGAGAAGGAAAACCCTCTTCCATGGTGAAAGGAAGAACCCTAGACAATAAAGAAGGGAAGGACCTTTCCTTCAACAAGAAAAAAAAGAAAGATTATTTGAAAAGATGTCCCTGTCTTGTATTACAGGGAGGCTTACTTAGCTGAGGTAATGGCCATTTAGCCAAACCAATAACCACTTCTGAATGATTGTCAGAAGTTTATTAGATTTTAAATTAGAAAAAATTATAATTTGAATATCGTCTATCACAACAATTTTTTTACTAAACTCTCTTTATATTACACGCCAACAATTTCACCGAATACATCATTTTTTCTTTGTTAAAGTTAGCATTCCCTGTCCTTTCTTGTATATTACTGAAAGTCTTTGTATATTACTTTCAAATAGAATAGTTTAGTTTTAACAACAAATTCCTAGGATTATATCAATTATTTTGGTTTATTGTTTTTTTCATAGTGGGAAAATCTATCATAACTTAATATGTGAACTAGTAGTGGGGAAAACTATCATTGATTGCTATTCTCAAATGCTGGTTTAACTCATCATTTTTATTCAAATTTATTTAAGGAAAATCATGCTACTTGAAATAACTGGTTGATGGTCTATAAAAAGACAGACTTTCACCCTTACCAAATGCCTTTGGATTTTAGGTAGTTAACCTATTTCTTAAGTCGAAAGAAAACAAACTTTTCACTTATGACTTATAATCATGTTTAAACATGTTATGTTGAATTTTGTTATATTTTTTAACAAGTGTACTGTCATTGCTTTATTATTAACTGTGTAATTTTGTTATATTATTAACATGATGGACTTTTGCTTACAGGTTATGGGGGCTGCGTGTACTCCACAGTCAACGCGTGACAGATGGGACATGATAGTTTTATATGTATTATACTGCCAAGTTATATTTTCAAGGATATTATGTGATTAAGATATAAGGTGCATGTTTGAATTTATTTGTCTCCCTCCCCTCATAAAGATGTCACTGTAACCTTCTTATTCATTTCACAGAATTTGTGAATGTGGTGAGCTGTCGCTGTGAACATGTCTTTTATTTCACAGAGCTTGTGAATGTGAAAGTATATATTACATATTTATGCAATGAGAAGTCTGTGAAATTATATTAATTAACTCTTTTGGTGAAAGCTAGTATTTTTTCGTCAATGGAAAATAAGGATTACAATTTATTTGTTACAAAAAATTATTTAGTTATTGGTTAATTATTACAACTTGGATGGGGTAATAATTTAAATGCCTGTAACTGTTAGGTGCTGATATATAAAATAATAAAAAAATAACAAAAGTTTAGGAGTCCACACGGAATGGCATAGAGCTCAAATATAAATAGAAATGTATAAATAAGAGTCGGTGATTAGGTGGGAAGAATGGCTTAGAGCTCAAATATAAATATAAATGTATAAACAAGAGTGGGTGATTAGGTGGGAAGAACAATATTACGTGGAAAATTTTGGACATTTTCAAGTATGTAAAAATTATATAAAATATATAATAAGAAATTTAAAAAAAAAGATAAAAGATATAAATAAGATGATTAACTATCATAATTATGTTTTTATGTATGAATAAGATGATTAACTGTTACTATTAACAATGATTGGATCCCAACAATCTTTACTATGTTCAATAAGCTTTTCAATGTCTGAAATATGTCAGGCCATGGTTAAGAATTTGTTATTACATTGAACTAGAGGTGGAGCCCAATGATATATATATATATATATATATATATATATATATATATATATATTACATTGAACTAGAGGTGGAGCCCAAATATATATATATATATATATATATATATATATATATATAAGCCTGTCTATTTTAAAATATGCGTATTACCCTGACTGCTTGGGAATGCACTAAATAGTTCCCTACTCATATTGTATGGGTGCCTAAATAGTAAATGGCTCATCTTCATCACTATATTTTCTACTAAATAGTCATATACATGGATAAGTTTCACGTATTAGAGCATTGCCAGCTTAAAATAGTGATATGCATGGATAAGCTTAACATATGAGAGTATTTTCAACTTATCACTTATCAAAAGACTTAGAAGACTTATCATAAATATCGAGAATTCTCTTTTTTAAATTTCATCACAAACAAGTGTTGGAAAAGAAACAAAGTGTCTGAAAAAAAACAAAGTATAACAGAGTATTTGACACTGTTCTATATGCAAGAAAAAAATAGATTTTTATTGTAAATTGAATTCTTTTACAATCAATGTTGCTACACATTCTATTCTTATTATTTAGTAATGCTGACTATCTATCTTCTGCATACAATGATGAATACAACTCTTCTATTTATAACAAACTATGCTGCAAAGTATCTTACATACTACAACCATATATATAAAATTTCCATTGTCTAGCTAAAATAGCTTTGAGAGGTTCAACAATAGTCCATGAGTGAAAGTCAAAAGGTTGTGCAATTGTCGGTATGGTGGGTGCAAGTCATTTATTTTCAACACTCCCCCTTAAACTTGACTTGCGTGAAATGATAATAAACTGTGAGGTATGGCTACAAAGAAACTTTAGGATTGCAACACTCAGGTGATAGTTGAGGTATCATTCAAGTGTTTGTTGAGGTTGATGAGTCCTAGATCTTCTCTTAGTTACTCAAAATACTCCTTCGGAAAAGCTTTTGTGAATATGTTTGTAAGTTTTTCTTCTAACGTGCAAAATTCAAAATTTATTTCTCCATTCTCAATCAATTCTCTTTTGAAATGGTATCTCATCGATATGTGTTTGCTACATCTATGAAACACCAGATTCTTTGATAGATCTATAGAGGATTGATTATCACAAAAGATTGTTGTTCCCTCTTCTTGCTCATGATTCAAATCAAATAGTATCATTCTTAACCATACAACTCGACAAGATGCTACGTTTGTTTCCACGTACTCCACTTATATTGTGGAAAGTGACACACTAGATTGTTTCTTTGAAGCGCACAAAATAGCTCCTAAACCTATTTGGAACACATATCCAAATTTGTTCTTTCGATCATATATATTTCCTCCCTAGTCATTATTAATGTAGACAACTAACTCAAAGTCATCTATTGCAATATACCAAATTCCATGGATTTCTGTGCCATTCACATACTTTAAAATTCTCTTCATTGCTTGCCAGTGTGTTTCCTTTGGAGTCTCCATAAACCCGAAGATTAGACTGAGTGCATACATGATATCAAGTCTTGTTGTCGATAGATACATAAGACTTCCAACCATACTTTTATTAAAAGTTGGATCAACATTGCTACACAATCATCTTTTCTTAGCTTCAAACTTGTTGTTGTTGGTGTTGGCACTGACTTGCTATTCAAGATCCTAAATCTCTTCAAGATATCCCTTCCATACTTGGCTTGATATATGAAGATACCTTCATTTGTTTGTTTAGCTTCAATACCAAGAAAGTATCTCAATAAGCTTGTATATGTCATTTCAAATTGTTTCTTCATTGTTGTTCTGAATTCTTCTATGGACAAAGTGATATTTCCCGTAAAAATCAGAGCATCTACATAAAAGAAAATAATTAGAATCTCACCTCGATAGTTGACTTTGATATAGAGTCTTGGTTCATTGCTACTTTTACTAAAACATAATATAATATGCTACTTTCATTTCTATTTTATCAATAACATAATATGCATATATAATTTTTTGGCGAATCTTTCACCAAATTATATAACCTTGTAAAATTTGGGCGAATCTTTCACGGAATTATAAAATCTTGTGAAATTGTGGCAAATTTTCACATAATTATAAAACTTTTTAAAAGTCTTGGCGAATATTTTAAGTCTATTGATTTAAATAAATTCGAATCAATGTTTGATCTTGGGAGTATTCCAAGAAAATATGGTACTGAGTTGAAACACCTGGTTGAAACATGTTGCACGCATGAAGAACACTATGCAAAATTAATAAGAATGTTCAATAAATGCAGATATGTTGGTGTCGAAACACCATGCTAAAACACCGTGCTGAAACATGCATGAAGAAGATTATGTTAATATACTCAAGTGAAACAATGTTTGGTGCTAAAATTGCCCATTTTTCCTTATCATTTCCATGCCATTTTCATCCCATTCTCTTTTATTAATTCATCCCTATTGTTTACATTTCCTATGAGAAAATCAATTCTAGAGCATGAACAATTCATTATTCATTCAACATTGTATTATGTTAAAACTTAATTCATAGTTAACTTGTAAACTAGGGTGATGTTTCCTTAGTTCTAATTTAAGTAATTACACAGTCATACACGTAAACCACAGAGATGTACATATATGCAGATATGTTGGTGCTAAAAAACTGTGTTGAAAGACCTGGCTGAAACACGTTGCATGCATGAAGAAGACTATGCATAATTAATAAGAATGAATGCAGATATGCTGGTGTTGAAACATCGTGTTGAATCACGCTTCACGCATGAAAGACACTATGCATAATTAATAAGAATATTCAATGAATGGAGATATGCTAGTTTTGAAACACCATGCCGAAACACCATGTTGAAACACGCAAGAAGAAGACTATGCTAATATATTCAAGTGAGACATTGTTGGGTGCTAAAATTGCCCATTTTTTCCTTATCATTTCCATGTCATTTTCATTTCATTCTTTTGTATTAATTCATCCATATTGTTTACATTTCCTATGATAACATCAATCCTGGAGCATGTACAATTCATTATTCATTCAACATTGTGTTATGTTAAAACTTAATTCATACTTTACTTGTAAACTAGGATGATGTTTCCTTAGTCCTGACTCCTAATTTGGGTAATTACACAGTCATACCTGTAAACCACAGAAATATACATATATGCAAATATGTTGGTGATGAAACACTTGGCTCATGATGGAACATGCTCCACACACAAAGAAGACTATGTAGAATTAATAAGAATGAATGCATATATCTTGGTGCTAAAACATCATGGTGAAACACCTTATTGAAACACATTGCATGCATGAATAAGACTATGCATAATTAATAATAATGTTCAATGAATGCAGCTATGTTAGTGTTGAAACACCATGCTGAAACATGCACGAAGAAGACTATGTTAATATACTCAAGTGAGACATTGTTGGGTGCTAAAATTGACCCTTTTTCCTTATCATTTACATGCCATTTTCATCTCATTCTATTGTATTAATTCATCTCTATTGTTTACATTTCCTATGAGACCATCAATTCTAGAGTAGGTAAAATTCATTATTCATTCAACATTGTGTTATGTTAAAACTTAATTCATAGTTAACTTGTAAACTAAGATGATGTTTCCTTAGTCCTAATTTGGGTAATTACACAGTCATACATGTAAACCACATAGATGTACATATATGCAGATATGTTGATGCTGAAAAATCATGCTAAAACACCTGGTTGAAACATGTCACATGCATGAAGAAGACTATGCAGAATTAATAAGAATGAATGAAGATATGTTGGTACTAGAACATCATGGTAAAACACGCACAAAGAAGACTATGGGCCATGGCCCCATCGATTCCATCATATCCAGCAGATAGATTTACTCCACTATTTTCATCAGTGGCCGTCAGTAATAAGTATCTATTAATGGAAGGTATTGATAAGTGGAACGTAATCACCACCTCAGATTTTGCTTGCCGACAGTCGTCAGTCAATGGCCACATGTATGTGTCTCTGGTTTACAACCTACAGGTATGATTGGTCACTATGACATGTGTTTGACATGATACTATGAAATAATGATTGTTCCACGCCCTTCCGCATCACCAACAGATGACCAATACCATCAGTTCAAGTTGGGGGGTATTCCATCATCCATGAATAAATTAACCAACTGCCGCGATAAACATTCAATCAACATGGTTGTCAGGTTGATTTTTCCCATGAAATTTGAATCACCACCACCTTTCCAAAAATACCAACAAATATCATTCCATTGTTCTTGCACGCTCATGTATGTTGAAGCCCCCGGGTCTATGTTAGGAAGTTTGAACCTGAAACTCATTTTCAATACTGTAACAACTAATTACACAAAAGAACATTCATCATGGGAGGATTTGCAGTCCTTCATGTAACCCTTGACGCCCTACATCGGTGCCCAGAAGTCTACAAAATATTTGAAGATATAAGGTGGGTAGCATATTTCGAGCGGTTGGACGGGTTTGACAATGATATTTCCCTAGAATTTGCCTGGAATTTAACAAGAACCCATTCTTATGTTAGAGGTTTGGACATTAGTGTAACAAAGGTGGTTATATCCTCTGTTACGAGGCTTCCCAACACTAGCAGAAAATGGTTTGGAAGAAGGAAATTCGTTCCTAATGCAAAGACCAATTTCTTGGAGGAAGGAGAGCAAGTGTAGCCTATAGGATGTGGCACAACAATAGAGTCTTTACCTCAATCTTGGGACCAGGTTGTTGTTTTCTTGAAGAAATATATTACATGTGAAGGTAGGTACAAGATTGTTTACACATATGATTTTGTTATGTTGTCACACCTTCATCATGGCTCATTGATAAATATGTCTTATTATCTGTTAGAATCTTTTCATAATATGACACAATATGTAAGACAATCACATTTTCCCTAAGGTTTTGTCACACACCACTGTTTGTTAAAATTAATAGTGTTGAGAGCCTTGGAACTACAAAACCAGACATGGGCTCAATTCATTTTCAGGGGAGCAGTAGAAGTTGATGAAAATGACGGCAATGAATCATAAGAGGAGTTAGGAAGTAGTGACAGGAGTATTTTAGACAGGCAAAGAGAGGAAAGAGAAGGAATTAATGAAAAGTTGGGACAAGAAAATGTTGTTGGAGAACTAGGATAGGGACGTAGTGATGTAGAAATGAGGGATAACCTTGGAGTTGTGATTGCAGAAGATGCACATATGGAATATATTGGAGTGCAGATGGAGGAATCTCTGCACCAAAACCATGAAAAATCACCTACCATTATAACAGAGGAAAATGAGCAGTTGATAAAGGAGAATCAACCAACACAACACGAAGGAGGGGATACAGAAAAAGAACCCATGGAAAAAATGAGGGAAGGATCAGATACAGAGATGCCTTCAAGAGATACAGTGAAGGAATTAATTGTGGAGAGGTCATCATCACCTGAAAGGGAATAAAATCCACCAGAAAAAATTCAGGAGGTTGAAACAATGATTCAAAGTGAGAATGTAATTGAGTTGCAGGAAGAATCATCTGCTTTGCATGATGATTCTTCCAATGTTTCCCCTGATTATGAAGTTGAAATTGTCTCAGAGAAACCTCCCCAAACAATGCCAAATATATTAAGGAGAAAGAGGACATTTCCATTATTTCCATCAACTTTCCCAAGTACAAGGAGAAGAACCAGAGTTGTTGTCACGACAGAAGCAACTAAACTGAAAATGGAAAAAATTGAGAATCTTGTGTTGCGCCCTCTTTCACCCACTGTTACACAAGAACCATTGGATGATGAAAAACAATAGGAAGTTGTCGCTGTAACACAAGAACCAGTTGAAAACTTGATCCCAAGTCAAAGAGTTGTTGAAACACATGAACCCGATGTTGAAAGAGGTAAAATTCAAATTCATTCCCCTTTTTTGAGAATGATCAATTGAAAAGAGAAGTTTAGAGGCTTACGGGGGAATTGGAAATGCTAAAAGCATAAAAGGGATCCCAAAGGCCTCTGCCTCATGATCTAGATTTATTAGTGCAAGCAAACCATATTTTAGGAGGACAGACTATGCCATCAGAGAAAGATAAAACACTTGAAAAATTTAAGGAATATTTGTGTCTTGAGTGTGGGGATATTTATAGATTGGTTGGGTATGAGGTGACCCTTCTTTATCCCTTATCTTTGGGACTAACCAAAAGACAAGAAAATTTGTTTGAGGCATCACAGAGAAATAAATCCACTGCCACACAAGAACCAATGGCTAAAGAAGAAGAAAAGAAGACTGTTGAAACACCTGAGAATGCCACTATAACACAAGAACCAATGGTACCTGATTTAAATATGAAATCTAAAAAGGATATACAGGAAGTTGACACTGTAACACAAGAACCGGTGATGACTAACACTGTTGAACCATCCCAGCCTGAGAGTACCACTGCTACACAAGAACCATTGGTACCTAATTTAAATCAACAATCTGATGAGAAGAAGCAACTGTCACGCAAGAACCAGTGGTTGAGGAAGAGGAATTACCACAACCAGATAAAGTCATTGTTACACAAGAAATAGTGACACAGGCGCAAATCCCTCTAGAAATTAGTGATGAAGATGAAAAAGAAGTTGACTATCATGACAAAAAAGATAATACTATCTTTTTGTTGGAATAGATTGATAAATGGAAGCAACAGATCGCCATGTTTGGTGTAACATCCCCGGCCACCAACCCCTGTCAGGTAACACTATCCAAACAACCTTATCATTTTTTTTATGATCTGATACCACATTGTGACATACCCGACCACTCAAGCCAGGTCATGCTACCGAAAAACACATTCTTATTGAGCTTCTGATAACCCAACAAGTATCATACCCAGCCATAGACCTATTAGGCTATGACACATACAAACTCTTGAAGAACGTCATACATATATAACTTAACAGATAATTACATTCTGCTAATATACAAATAAATGCGGAAATAATAGTAAATCCTATACGTACAACATAAACCGGCTAAACTCATAAATATAAAACATACCGGCTAAAATCATAAATATAAAACATGTACAAATACACAACATGTAAATGAATAGATAAATTGGTACTTATATTTTAATTGAAGTACACCAATTGCATGTAGACCTTCCATGAACCTCCCAGCCATAGACTGCGCTACTCATCACGCTCAACAGTGGGTTACCCCCGAGCCGGGACTAAACTCCACCAGGAAAGGGATTCCTAGGCTTGGCAAGGACAATAGGAAATTCACACAGATCAGTAGGAATGATTTTCTCCCAGGATCCACTTATGCCCACATCCCACAGACCCTCATTCCCCACATGCCTATCCCACCCCAGGAGTGTACACCTTCACTATCACAAGTCCATTAGCTGCCCACTCCCCTTCAAGGGCTTCAACAACAGGATGGATCAGAAGTCTCAGAGTACTGTAGCTACTATGGGACTCCCTCCAGGAGAACTCACTTCCCCAACACACTCTCTCACCTGGAAAGAGTTTCCCACAGGCTTGAAAACCTGCCTCTTCAAACGATCTCTTTCGAAAATACAACAACAACATTCAACTAATGCACAGGTGATGGCATCAACCGGAACTGAGTAAGGACATAGAAGATGGCAGCAAGCCATGCTCAGCCAAGGAATTGCGTTGGCAACAACAACCAATCGTTAAGACATAGCACAAGCTCAGGAAAAGTACAGGTGTGTTGTGATTCACAGAAAAATATGGGTCATCTTCATGGGTTTACTGGTTTTATAGGAGCATGAATGATGCAAAGGTCGATGATGGAGATGATGGCTCAGTACATGAGTGAGTGGGTGAATCGGGTAAGATGGAAGACTTCCAGAGAATGGCGAGAGTCCCCCCCCCCCCCCCCCC
>CBVK0100485857.1:0-18113 GCA_900067695.1 Picea abies
TTCATTGATCATTGCTGCAATTTAGTTGCATTGGCTTGATTTTGCGTGCTCACAAAATCGTTGACATTTCGTTGGAACTTATTGATTGTTTCTAAGTCATCTGCGTTTTTAATAAACTGCGTTTTGTTTATGATCGGCGTTTTAAAAGCCTGCGTTTTTAAATGATATGGGGCGATTGATCTGAGTTTAAAGGCTTCATGATCTGCGTTCTTTTACATGACAGTTGGGCATTCTTGAACAACATTTTACCTAATGGTCTGCGTTTTTTTTACTGTATAGAGGGGCAGTTATGAGCTGCGCTTTCCTTTTTGTTTTGGGGCATTTTTTCCACTGTGCGTTTGGGGCATTCTTGCGTCTGTCTTGGGGCGTTTTCGCCACGGTGATGTTGGGCATTTTTGCAATGGTTATTGGGAAAATTCGCCACTGTTAGAATGGGGCGTTTGTATACTGTTAATGGGCGTTGAATAAACAATGCGTTTTGCATGCTAGCTAATCTGAAATTTTTGATATTGGGTGTCTGAACTGCAGTGTACACGCTCACTGGTCTGCGTTCTGTTAATGATATTGGACGTTTTTTTTTGCCACTTGCCTTGGGAGTCTTAGCATCTGATAATGGGTGTTTTGTTTGCCGTTGATATCTTGGCGTTTTAATTGGCCTTCATTGTTCGAGACGGGCGTTGATTGCTGCGCGTTGTTACCTCATTTTAGACTGCGTTTTCCTGTCAATCAGCCCGTGTTTTCCTTCAACAGGGTGCGTTTAATTCAACTTTCTTAATGGTTATGGAACGGACTGAAGGAGGACGGTGTGTTTTGTCCGCATCCAGGGTTTTCTTTTTGTGTGACTGTATTTACCTTTCGATGGGGGTGTCTTTATTTCTATGTTCCCACTTCGATTGGAGTTATGTATTTCCATTATTACCTGGGCGTTTGACTGCTGGGCGTTCATTCCATTCCTGGGTGTTTATTTCGCTTATGACTTGTTGCGTGTGTCATCCATTTTTCCTAACTGAGTGCGTTATTCCCCAATCTCTGGTCTGCGTTTTGACCCGGTGATCCTCCAGAACAGGCATGGATATCTCAGTGCGTGGTCATTGCCTTGCTGCGTGCGTTTTTAATTTATTACGGTGCGTGGTTACTGCCTTACAGTGTATATTGTTTATTTCCTTATAGTGTAATATCGTTGACATTATGTTTCCCATGATAGCGATTAATATCATCATTAATATTGTTGTTCCAATATTTGGTTAATACCGTTTCAATATTGTTGTTCCAATATTTGGTTAATACCGTTTCAATATTGTTGTTTCCATATTGTTGTTTCAATATTTGGTAATACCGTTTCAATATTGTTGTTCAATATTTGGTTAATATTTGGAAACATCCTCTATTGACTTTTATGCATCGTGGTTTTAATTATGGTCATTTTAAATGTTATCATTTGTAAATTGCCTTTTTGTGATGTGTGTTGCTATCTCAATGAGATGTCACTTATATCTAGGAGGTGATCTCTATTGACCTCCTTAAATTAATGGTGATCCTTACTTGTATGGTTAAAATCGATGGGAACCTGGGCTTGAGCGTTGCTTATGTGTCTTGGAGGTCCTAACCATTGCAGGGTAGGACGGGCGGGTAGTCAGTCTTACTTATTGTCGATTGATCGTCGTTAAATGCATGCAGTTACTCGTTGTGCGTCTTATGTCGTCTTGTTGTGTTCGTCGTGGTTGGGTCTTGTTCATCGTCGGGTGGCGAGGCAGATTCAAATGTGTTATTTCCCTTGTACACGCGCACACACACCTTAGAAAAAAAAATTGTACTTATTGTATAAGGTTCGTCGTCGTAACGAGGAGGATCGTTACAAAATTTTATATTAAAAAACATAACCCGAACACAAATTCACTAAACTATATATACTTGAGTGTTCATCTCCTATTATCTAAATTTATGTAGATACCTATAGGTGATTCGTCTTCTACTTCAATTTCGGTTTCAACGTCTTTTGCTTCAATTTCAGTTTCAACGCCTTCTGCTTCAATTTTGGTTTCAACGTCTTCTTCGACATTATGAGACAAATCTATTTATGTTTTTTGAAAAACATCAAATTGTGATTACAATCAATTATATTATTTACAATATTTTAAATTTGAATTCTATACTTTGAATTATGTACTTTCTGAATACAGTCCCAATGTGTGTCGTGTGCTCGATCATCATATGTGCATGCATACCTAGTTGAACTTCTTCTTGTTGAAAATCTCTATTGACATTATCATTGTTTCTTTATTTAATATTTGCACGTTCTTGTTTCTTTCTCCACTAAAGCTCTTTCCTTTGTTCGTTTTGGTGAGTATCATCTCAAGTGCGATCAAATTTTCTCTTGCACAAACTTTTGTTTCCCATGACTTTTATAGTTATCTGTAAAATATATGTTCAACAAAGAATTCACCTTGAAAAAATTCTCAACATTTATCTTTCAACATATAAATTGTTATTCCAATAAAAACTTGAACAAACATCAATTACCTTATTCAACAAAAACCAAAAAGATTATTCGAAACTTTGTTTAGGTGCTCTAGAAAACCATCATGTATTGATATTGATCCTCTGATTAAGCCTATGGAACAGAGGGAAGAAATAAAGAAAGAAAATAATATAGCTGCAATCAGTGATAGAAATGCTTTGAAATCCATATCCCCGAGCTCATATATGCATGTTCGTCCAATGAATTGTGTTAAATGTGTTCATTCGAAAGCCTATTGACACAATTTGGTGCGAAATGAAACAATACGACGTGTCTTTTCATTTTTTTCGACCGACGGAATTCACCCAACATGCTTTCGACCGAAAGACGTTTTTTTCGGCCGAAAACCTTGGAAACCATTCAGTTTTGATGGTTTCCATAAGAATTTATTCTTTCAGCGGAAATAATATTTTTCTGGCCGAAAACATGAAATTGGGACTGAAAACAAAAAATAGAGAATCTCCCTAATCTTACCTAAACTTTGGAGGTTGCAGACTCCTACAAATACTGAGAATTTGGTTTCGAAAATGACACCAGCATTTCCAAAATTGAATCTACTTTCAATTTCTATAATTTGTTTTCATTTTCTTTATTTTTATCTAATTTTATTTAAATTTTTTTTTAAATCACAACATAGTATTTTCAGCAGACATTATGATTCGGTGAAATGAAATATCGGTATCTCTAAAAATATACAGTGAAAAATTTAGAAAAAATTGTATTCATAATCCTTAAATTGTTCTTTTCAAAAGGGTATATTTAAATTTTAGTTTTATGTAAAAATTAAGATAGATACAAGGTGTAGAAAAACATGTGTTTAAAATCTGCAATGTTTTCATCTTGGTCAACTTAAAAAAATTCTAGAAATTATAATATTCATCCGTTAGATTCAAAATTATAGTTATAAAAAAACAGAGTCTTTGTAGATTGTTGCAGTGTATTTCGTTTCTTAAAAAAATAAGTTTAATAATAGATACATTGTTGTAGGAAAAAGTAACTCATTATCATTCCTTTCATGTTTAAGGAATATATTGTTAAACAATTGTCAAATTGACATATCAAATCGTAAAAAAAAAAAATTGAAAAATAGTCATTGGAAAGCTAACAAAATTCTTTACAAGTTTTGTTTTTACTATAAAATGAAATTCGAAATAAAAAAAATACTTTTGTATGCCAGAAGTTGAAGAACTCGTGAAAATACATGTTTTTTTTCTCATAAAACAAACAAAAGTGTAACCCATCTTCATAATTTCACCCAATTCTCCATTTTGAATCATTTTAAGACCTTCATAACATATTTAGCTTGACTCACAACAAGATGATTCTCATCCTTCCACACTTATAAACCAAGGAAATAATGAAGGGGACCCAAATCCTTCATCTCAAATTCTTTACACAATTCACTTTTCAACCAATTAATTAAACCATCATCATTTCTAGTTAGAATAAGATCATCTACATACAAAACAACTATAACAATGCTATCACCATCATGCAAAAAGTATATGTGATGATTTCTTTACTCCCTTTTGTTGAAACCACTCATCAATACAAGTGTACCATGTAAGAGGAGCTTGTTTAAGATTGTACAAGGCCTTCTTCAATTTGCACCCAAGATCTTCTTTACCAGGAGCCTCAAATCCCTAAGGTTGTTGTATGTAGACCTCTTCCTGCATGACACCATTTAAGAAAGTCATATTCACATCCATCTGGTGAAGATTCCAATTATTACTGGAAACTAAGGAAAGAACACTCCTTATGGTAATATACTGTGAAACAAGGTCAAAGGCATCATAATAGTCAATATCAGGATTTTGACTGAAGCCTTTTTCCACAAATATTTCCTTATACTTCTCAATGGAACCATCATATTTATACTTCAACTTGAAGATCCATCCACTTCCAATGACTTTCTTTCCTTTCTAGGAAGTGGAACTAGGTCCCACACATCATTCTTCATGATGTTGCCATATTCTTCTTGTATAGCTTCAATCCACTATCTAGAATTTGAAGCTTCATCAAATGTGTTGGGCTCAGAATCAATCAAGTCACTTATCAATGAAACAAGATTAACAACTTCATACCTTCTATTTGGAGCTCTGGGTCGTGAAGATCTCCTGGGAGGAGACATTTTCGGGTTATTTTCATCTTTCAATCCTTTTGCTACTCTTTTTATCCACATAGGAAACTCCCCTTGTTGCTACTTGATGTTCCTCATGATCTTCTGTCACTTCATCTGATTGATCCTACTTTATGTCATCGCTTATAACATCTTTACTTTCCTTGACCTCTTCTTTATCACTACCTTTTGGCACATCTGGCTGCACTTCAATACCGAGGGTGTTAGATGTCATTTTATAACCAAATTCATCAAAAATAACATCCATACAAAGTATGGTTCTCCTTTCACTAGGAATAAAGACTATATATCCATTATGTTGATCACCATACCCAAAAAATAAACTTATTTTTCTAGTAGGTTCAAGTTTTGTTCGCATATCTGAAGGTATATAAGTATATGTTGGAGAACCAAACACTATGAAATAATCAACAAAAGGATTTTCTCCGGAAAATCCCTCCTTAGGTGTAACTTCCCTCAATGACTTATGAGGACACTTGTTCAATGTGTGCACAACATTAAGACATGTTTTTTTCAAAAGGAACCTTGGCATACCAAACTGCTCCAACATGCACCACGCAGTTTCGACAATGTTCCTATTTTTTCTTTCAGCTAGTCCATTATGTTGAGGAGTATAGGGAATACGATACTCCCTCTTAATCCAAGACCTCTTACAAAAATAAAAAAACTCATGAGACCTGTAATCTCCCCCATTATCACTCCTTAATATCTTGATGCTACGGCCTGTTCGATTTTCTACCAAGGATTTAATTTCACAAAATTTATTAAACACCCCCACTTTTATGTTTCATGAAATAAATCCAACACTTCCTAGTAGCATCATCAATAAAGGTAACAAAGTACAAGTAGCCAGAAATAGAAGGAGTACTCATCGATCCACACACATCAAAGTGAATAAGGTCTAATGGTTTCCGCACAATTTTCTCATCATTTGTGAAGAAGGGATCACTATGATGTTTTCTCATAGCACAAGCATCACATACAACTCCTCTAGTAACATTAATTGTGGCATACCTCTTACCATCTTCTGGACTTTCTTGAGACTGTTAAAGTTTATATGACCAAACCTCATGTGCCACAACTCTACCAGTGATACATCATCGCCATGCACCAACGCTTAATGTTCAACAATACCTGAAATTACTTTGTATAGACCACCATCTCTGACACCATTGCAGATCATCTTATTATCCTTAAGGTTAATAACAATACAACTGCATTTTCCAAACTTAACATCCATATCTTGGTCAATAACAATACTTACTGAAAACATATTCTTTTTAAGACCAGGTACAAACAAAACATTCTTAATTACTGCAATACCTCTTCTTAGCATTCGAATAGAAATTTAGCCTATTCCTTGTACTTCATGGGCTCGATCATCACCCAAGAACACTGATTCTCTTGAACTGTCTTGAATATTTGCAAACATCTCCTTATGAGGTGTCATATTCCTTATTACACCAAAGTCAATATACCACACATATTTGTGAGAATCATTAACGGAAAGCGTAGATAATGAAGAGAAATTTTAAAATTGTTTCAAGAACTCATTAGTTCCATCAACATAGTTACCATTAGTAGACTTACTTGATGAGACTTGGACTGATGCTTACCTTGATGTTGATAATGTTCTTTTTCACTCTCAAACTTCATTTTAAGATAGTCTGGATGAAGAAGACTCACCCCCATTGAATGGTTGTCAAGGGGTACTTCCTCCTTTCCTTTTCTGTGACTTCTTTCCAGATTTCTTTGTCTTCAACCACAAAGCAACATCCTTTGAATTTTTATGATTATTTTCTTTCTTGTTCATCTCCCGAGATAAGAAAAGGTCATGCAACTTCTCAAATGAGGACATCGTTTCTCTACAAACAACACTCCTTACAAACATTTCATAATCATTAGAAAAACCATATAAAGCAATAGCTACTAATTCATCATTTGAGATTGTATTACCAATATCATTTAGTTGACCCGAGATCTCTTTGATCCTGTGAAGATAAGATAAGAAGAGACACTCTCTCCTTCACTTATCGTGCACACGTTTGACTTGCTTCTAAGGAACATCCTTTGCGACATGCTCGAAGACTCAAACGAGTATTTTAACTTGTCCAAACACACTTAGCAGTTACATGCCTTTATGAGGCAAACACATCAGACAACCCATTCCTGTCCGTACGCACGCTGGGCGCTCCTTTACTCAGCAGAAGAGACAAATACTTCATTTGACCAGATAACGATACCTCTTGGCATACTTTTTCAACTTGTGGATTTATTCCACCGCATGGGCGACTTCTCCACGGGAGACTTATTCCACCAATGGCGGCTCCTTTCTACAGCGAATCAATGATTTCGTGGCTTCTATGCAGCGATTTCCTGACCAGCGATTTGGTCGCTCCTCTAGTTTTGTGGGCTCCTTAGCAACGATCGGTTCCTTTTTTTCTTCAAGACTGCTCCTTTCTCCACAGCCACGACCTCTCCAACAGTGATCTCCTCACGGCTCTACGGCAAAAATGCACAAATTTCCGTGACAGTACGTACGTCCGTACGCTGGACACTACAGCCATCCAAATTTTTAAGTGACCACTCCCTCTCTGGGCAGAAGAAACAGGGTTCTCCACGATTCGCTGCAATTCTACAATCATGCGTTGGCCTGCCTCACCGCTGAGAACATCTTAGGAAACTTATTTGCTTAATCGGTTTTCTCTCCAATTTAATTAAACAAGAAGTAATTACAAAGACGTATATCTATTGATTATGGATACATTTAATAGGCTTTTAGTGTTAAATCAATTTTGTATGGACAAGATTAAATATTGATGGAATATTCTTAGTAGTCCTAATAAATCAATGGTTGTCATTTCAACCACTAACTTCTTCACCATTATAAAGACATCAGTTTACATGCTTATTTTTTTACTTTTATTTAATCATATTTAAAATTTACTATGGTGGCTAGTTGATTGCCAAGTATGAGTGATTAGGGTTTCATTTTCTAGGTCAACCTAAACCTTTGGCCTTCACCAGCCACGTTCTTTTTGCAAGCCGTCCTTCCATTTTATGAAACAAACCAAATTAACATTGTTTACTAGTGCATGCTTGCGTTTTTAACAACCTTTCACTTGTACATGCGTGAATGCCTTCCGTGCTCCACCTTTGTGGGCCTGGCGTGAATGTGTGGATTTTCGTAAATGCGTGGATTTTCGTGGGCCTGGCGTGAATGCGTGAATGCATTTTTACATGCGTTATTATTCAATCATCACGACTACCAATTTCGTGGGCCTGGCGTGAATGCGTGAATGCGTTTTTACATGTGTGAATGCATGGATTTTCGTGGGAAGTTTAACAACCATAAGCCTTTCGGCGTTCACTAGCCGCGACTTAGAGGTTGTGCTAGTAGTCAGAGTTCCGAGTCTTTTACAACTTAGCCTTTTCTGGAAAAATATCATAAGACTTCAGATTTTGTAAGGATAAAAGGATGGATAGATGTATTCTTAAGAGAAGGTCTTTATATTTGGAATAATAAGAGAATTATCAATTGTGTTTAGTTTAGATAGTTGGGAGGAATGATTATTATTCTTCTTCATCCAGATTCAATTTTGGTAAGTGATATGTTGATCTTTTAACGAGTGTATTATTGTAATGATTTTGAACCCATGACTTACAAGTTATTGGATATACCTTTAGATTATAGTAACAGCCAATAAAATTGATCTCAAGTCTAACCCAAAGTAATCTTACAAATTACCGATTCCCATAATTAAAAAATACAAAAAAATCATCAATGTTTTCTTCACCCAAAACATAACATGGATAACTTTGATAATTGACGGTTATGTAGCTATGTTGTGGGCTTTTGTGATTATAATGTTTATTATGTCGTTATGGCTTTATACTCAAAGCGATTATAATAAATTGTGCTTTTTTATTTGATATATGTATATGGAGTTTGTGTGGGTAGGTGATAAAAACACTTAAAAGATTTATTGATAAGGAGAGTATATATCAAACAAATTCTCACTAACAAAGAAAGTGGGTCTCCCACTTTCATGTTTTGTTTATATATTAATTAGTTTTTTTTTTAAGTTATTAATTGGTGGAGGAATTAGACAATTTAAGCATGTTACATTGACATTCTGTTATTAATGTCTCTAAAGTATTCACAATGTCAATCATTGAAGAATTCAACAATTAGCACAAATCTCTTGTCTCCTTCACCATCAATAGCCTCCTCTGTGACATGGATTAGACAATCCATGGTTCAAAATATTTCACAACTAAATTAATAGGACGCTCCTGCATCAATGACAATAGAGGGGTTGAAGTATAGGCTCCCAACAGTTCCATCAAGAAGTAAGAACATGATACGTTGCATTTTTTTCAAGGAAAATTTCGTGGGGAAACTCAAAGGATGCTTCCCCACATTTGTGGATGGCATCTCTATTAAACTTGTCGACGTAGGCTAATGCCCTCGCCCAAGGAAACTCAAACCAAGCACCCCACATCACAAAACTAGCCAAATTGTCCAATAACATTAATGACAACCAATTGATATAACCTTTTGGGCTTGCCACCTAACAAATAATTAGAAGAAAAATGAAATAAAAGTTTGATAAATGAATTTATAATATATTTGTCATATGATAAAAGTTTTAAAAGATGAGCGACCACTTGTCACACATGGTTAATCAAATTTCTTATCTAGGTCTTAATAGTTGATTGATATAACTAAACATTTAATTTTTGAAAGCCATAAATTTAATATTCAAATTTCAAACAAAAACCACATGTTGACCCCTCTTTTGCTCGACACAAATTCGATTGCAAAGCGTAGTGACGAACCCTATGCCTAATGCAAAGTTTGAAGGACAATCACCCTAATTGGTAAATTGCTTAACCTCGACATGGTTTCTAATTGTCTTGTCAATGTTCTCCTAATAAGCTACTATAGGGTCCATATCCTAGTGTGGAAACAAGTGATGGGATGAAGGACCATCACCCTAATTGGTAAATTTCTTAACCTTGCCATGGCTTCTAATTGTCTTGTCAATGTTCTCCTAATAAGCTACAATAGGGTCCATCTCCTAGTGTGCACTCAAGTGATGGGATGATGAGATCATTACTGTTTTATCTATTCAAATGTGATGTTCATGTTTCATTTTATCTCTATTTTATATAGTGATGATGTTGAGATGATTTGATGTTCATAATGTTATGGTATGTTTCCTTTATGATTACTCATATATGATTATTCAAGGTTGTTATGGGTCCCCTACAAAAACACATGCAAATGTTAGAGTGCAGGAAAATGTGCCAATGGCTATTTCAAAGGTGCATTAAAATGCTCAAAGTATTCAAGGTATAAGTTTTTTCAACATTTACACTTACTAGAGGCTAAATCCTATGACCTTCAATCCTAGCCTTGCCTCAAACTAGTGCAAAATGGCAATCATGTTAAATATAGACATGGAAAGTATATACTTGGCGATTTTGGAATGTGGCTCATATCATTTGCAAAATACTTGGGAGTTTATTTAGATACTTGGAAAATACATGTTTGCATGGTTCACATTCTTAGCAATTACTTGTGACATGGTTCAAGCACTTGGAAAATATGTGGATATGAGAGTTGGCCTTTACAAAAGCATTTGGAAATCAACAGTAGGAAACAAGTACGCTCCAACACTGTGCCATAGACCATATTTGACTTTATATTTAATGTCATTTGTTTCCATGGATTGGTGTGAAAGGGAGGTAGTAACAAGCTAGTAGGCACCCCCCTTGACTATATAGGAATAAAAATATCCTCAATGAAGCCTACCAAATCGGTCTTGGGGAAGCCAAGAGGTTAAAACAAAGCCAATGCCAAGATGAAAGAGGTAGGTGACCATCTTATTAATTCAGGAATGGCCAAGGATCTTATGGAGAAATATTTCCTAACCCCTAAGTAAGTTTAATTATGTTGATCGTGACTTGGAACATTAGAGGGCTCAATTCTCAAAGGAAAAAAAACAATGTAAAGAGATAATTAAAAAAAGAAAATTCAAATATTATTTTCATGCCAGAAACAAAATGCTCTAAGGAATACATTCAGTTAATATCCCACAAGATTTGGTGGAACAACATGGTTGTTGGTCTAAGTTTGCAAGGCTTCATGGGAGGTTTGATTATCCTTTGGAACTGAAGTTCCATGTAGCTTAGTAACCTCTTAGGCACCAAAGGGAAGTTGTTATCTCACTTTAGATTGATAATTTCCAATGCATTTGGATCCTTAACCAATGTGGATGGTCCAATAAATATTATAGAGAATGAGGATTTCCTAAGTATCCTTCTCAATATCCCCCCAAATCCACCTAACAGTTTGCAAATAATTGAGGGATATTTCAACATAATAACCTGCCTTGAAGAAAGAAAGGAGGACTCTAAGATTTGGATGGTGTTTGCAAAATGTTTGAGGAAAATTTGATGAGCACCAACTAATAGATTCCATCCTTAGTAATGTCAGCTACACCGAGAATAACAAGTGTGGAGGAATTCATCATGTGGAAATAATATCAGATCACTTTCTCCTCTCATAAACATATCAATGAAAACATTGAATGGGAATCCCTCGTCCTAACAATCTTTGGATCTAAATATTGGCCATTACTTCTCCACTACCAATCCATACTTCTCCACTACCAATCTAGGAAACGATCATAAAGAACCCCCTTACAATATGAGAAAATGTGACTCATAAATCCCATCTTCAAAGATATAACAAAAAACCAATGTGATCATGTGAAAGTTCACTGAGGAACTTGCATGTATGTCTTCCAAAAAAAGTTGAAACTATTGAAATCTAAGATCGAATCTTGGAATTTGGGTAGGTTTTTCAACATCTTTAGAAAAAAGAAGGAAAAAGAGAACTTCGCGACCAAAACACAAGAGGAAATAATGGTCGTTAGCATGACAAATTCCCTAAAGGAAAAAAATCTTAATGATTAGATTGACAGGAAGGTTTTTGAAGAGGAGATGCATTGGTAGAAAAAATAATGAATCTGCTAGCTAAAGGAAGGAGACAAAAACTAAAAAAAAATCACAAATCCACCTTGGGGCATAGGAACAACAATATAATCATAAGAATATGAGATGTCAATGGACAATACCTATATGATAAAAAACACATCAAGATTACCTTTTTCAAGTATCTCTTCACAATGTTAACCACAGATAAGAAAGCGACCATTATCAATACTAGAAAGAACACTCCAAATCTAATCAAAAACAACCAAAACAACTCCCTTGTGTAGCTAATCTCTAAGTTGAAAGTGGAACAAGTGGTTAAGGAAATGGTCCTTAGGAAAGCCCCAGGCCCTAGTGGCTTTCTTGCAAACTTATTCCATGAATTTTGGGATGTCATAGAGGAGGAGTTTTGGGCAATGGTGGAAGACTCTAGATCCTCAAGAAACATATTGCAAGCCCTAAATGCTACTTTTCTCACTCTCATCAATAAGGAAAATAGATTCAACACCCCTGACAAATTCTATCCAATTACCTTATGTAATGTTGCATATAAATCCATTTCTAAAGTGGTTGTTAATTTATTCAATCCTCTAATGGATAAATTTATCTCCAAAGAGTGGTGAGGCTATTATGTTGGGGGGAGACATATTCTTGATGACATCGATGCATCCCATGAGTTGTTTCATACCATGAAGAAGGGTTGGCCTCCAATTATGATGATCCAACTTGTCCAAGGATTTTAGCAAGCTTAACTAGACCTACATACAACATGTTCTTGTAGCCTTTGACTTCTACAAAGAGTTGATCATTGGATAATGAGCATGATAAAATCATATTTTTTCTCCATTATCATCAATGGTTCCCCTTCAAATCCTTTCTCACCTTGCAGGGAAATAATACAAATGGATCTTGTCTTCCCCTTTATATTTATTCTCATGGAAGAAGGCCTAGGCCATAGTCTCACCTAAGCCGAGATGACAAGGAATCTCAAAGAATTCTCTTTTTCTCCTCAAGTGATGTTGTTTCCCACCTCTAGTTTGTTGATGACACTATTTTATATGGGGATACCACCATTTCAAAAGCTAAATCCTTTAAACATGTCTTAGACACATTCCTCTTAGCTTTTTGGGGCCAACTTATTGACTCCAAATCCTTAATATTTTTCTTCCTTACTCATGTTGTTTTCCAAAGGCACATTAACATTGCTTTGGGCTTGGAATTGGATCTCTTCCCTTTGTTTATCTAGGTATTCCACTCATAGAGAGTGCGTGAAGGAATTTAGATTGGAAGCCACCTTTTTGAAAGATTAGAAAAAAGCTTCATGGATGGATCTTAAGATATGTATCCCTTGTTGGAAGAATCATCCACATCAAATATGTTCTCCAAGCCATACCTATTTTTACATTATCCACCTTATCTAATCCTACCAATGTCCTTAAATCAATATTCAACATCAAAATAATCTTCCTAGGGGGTGGGCCCTCACTGGAAAGGAAATGGCCTCTAGTCAGATGGTTAGTTATTTGAACTTGTAAGGCCCTTGGAGGGCTAGGAATTAGAGATCTCACAAACCAAAATGTTGCCTTAGGAGGAAAAATTCTATGGATATGGTTATAATCTTCAAACTCAATTTGGGGGAAAATATGAAGGGACAAATATGCTCAAGGGGTCGATGAACATAAGATATGCACCAAAAAAACCTCCCAAATGGTTCCTTCATATGGAGTCATACCAAAGATCACTTTGCGATGATCCATAAAAATAACTTCTAGGAGCCAAAATATGGTAATCCAATATTTTTATGGGAAGATTCCTGGCAACAACTACCTCCTTTGAACAAAGTGCCTTGCTTCCAACTTCTAGAACATGAATTTAAAGTGGTAGGTTGGACACAAGTCGAATATTTTTGGTACAACAAAATACAAATGACCAATACTTTCACAGAGAATGGAAACATATGGACTCATAGCTAGATATAATACATACTCAAGCCAAAGAGGATATTTTCAAAATCCCACAATCCAAAGTAATATGAAGGCAAGCAAGACATGACACTCCATGCTCGGGTTATTAAGGCAATGGTAACTACATTGTTCAATAAGCCTTTTTGCATAATCTTTGCTTCCCCAAGTGACACTATGATGATTCATCTCTAACAACATGTTTGGAAAGGCTCTCTATGGCCCAAAGTTTCCTCCTTCCTATATTTAGTGGAAAAGAGGGAAATATTATCTTGCGACAAACAATGCAAACAAGGTTACCCTGGTCTATCCTTATGTCCCCTATGTGAATTCAAGTAGAAGAAATGATGGAGCACATTCTTAACCATTGTAGCTTCATGAGCCTACTTTGGGATGTAGGAGCCTCCTTCTTTAGAACCATTGATAGATGTAGGCTCTCCATCCTTGATACTTTGTCCAATTAGTGATAATCCTATGTAACATCCCTGCTTCCCCAGTCTATAATTATAAGTGCTATTATGGAAAAACAATAAGCCGAATCATGGGTGATCAAGGATAAACAATGGACCTTGATAGATTTTGTAATATTTCTATATAAATATTTTTTATTTTTAATAAAATAAGAGAATGTTGAGTTACTGCTAAAGGGATGGCCTTCACAGGTTATAATTCCATGAGAGGAGTGGGTGAGAGGGAGGCCATCATTGTTTTGAATGAATCTTCCATGCAGTACCCTGCTTAATTAAAATTGTATGGATCTAAACTATCCTCGGCCCTAGAAATTAACTATCAGTAAAGATAGTAGTTTGAATAGTTCTTGAAGAAGTTAAGAACATATGGGAAAGTACCTTCAGGAAGTTTATGGCGTAATCCACGGGGACTTGAGTGAAGAATATGAGAAGAAGAGGAGGAGGTCAAGGGAGGAATGGGGTCACTGAAGAAAAACAGGCAGAACTCCTCTCATGAAATTGTATCCTGGCTCGGGGGTGGATGGTTGTAGCGAAGTTGAATGCAACCTTGCCTACGGTTGGGTGGAGAGCGGTTCTCTCTACATCAATACTCAACATATCTCAATCTTTTGTAGATAAGTGTCTCATCTACCTCTGTGCATTGCTATGAATGTGTGTATGGATAAATGAATGGCATACTATTTATATGTAACTATTTGGTCTGTAAACCAAGTTGTGTATTATGGAGATACCATAAATTGTGCATAATGTTTAATTGCGTGGAGAGTTTTACATTTTTTCTTGTGAATACTTCATGCATTGTGAGAATTCTTTATGAATGTAAGTTGTGAGTAAAGTTGTGTGTTTAGTATATTGGAAAGGATGCAAATATTTATGAATGTTATGCACGTGTATAATCTAAGGTTTTTGTACTTACCAAAGGGGAGAAACGTCCATACTAACTACGTGAATCACTCTAATCATATGGCATAATAATTTACTCTCATGCATCTACATAGATATATACCCTTGCATACGTTCTTTGTGTGCTGCGGTGTCAGAATGCTCGAGCCCATCCAGTCTTTCAAAGGATAGGGTATTGTAAAGAAACCTTGAAGAAACCATGAAGTACCTTGGTCAAGCGTGAGCATTCTCGAGGCTCGGTAAGACCTAAGAAGGACTCGAAGAAAGATATCCGCGAAATGGCTAAGTTTAGGTGCAGACTTTTAAGATGGTGGAGAAGCATTAATTCATTTCAGAAAAATCGTGGTCGTGGATTTGGAATGATGAATAAATTATATCCCTTTAGTGGGACATGGTCGAAATGCGACCTCAACCATCAATTAGGTTGAAGGGAAAGATCCTAACCCTTCATCAACGTTGAGCACAAAGCCATACTCTGAAATAAACAAGGGTCATTGATTCATCGAGAGTAATTGTGGATGATCCTGGACCATTGGGTCTGTGGATATTAGCGTGGTTCAGAGCCTCCTGTTCAAAATTACCTTAGAAGCCAAGGAACTACCTAGACCACCCATCGGGGTGAGGCCACGATGGAAACTTTGTCATAGATCTTGGTGAATCTCATTGGAATGGGACCAAGGAAAAAGGGTGATGTCACCATGATGTACCTTGTTGACTAGTGTCTCCACCATGTCCCAAGAGGGAACGTGCTAATTGATGATCAGATAAATGGGCAAGGGAGAGTCCTTGTTGGATCGCCACATGAGTTAAGTGTCATCGAAATTGAGTCGTCAGACCCACGAAATGGAGACCCTATGTTAGTACCCCGTGTCCTGATGGAAGAAGGCCACATGTCACCCTAATAAATACCATGTGTCAAGCGATATGTGTTCCAAGTGTCACCCTACGTGTCATGCCACACGTCGGTAGAAGATGGAAAAATACCTAAGTATCGGGACTCCACAGACTCGTGAAATAAACTATGTATTGATACTTATTGAACTCATGAAAGTTAAGGTATTAGAAGTACACCTTCGCAAGTACGAGAGTCTAAGAGTCCGTGGAGATGGGAAAATGGCTAAGTACCAAGACTCCAAGGACTCATGAAAGTTAGGGTCGTGGGACCTTACCTCCGCAAGTCTGTGAGTCCAAGAGTCCGTGAAGATGAAAAATGGCTAAGTATAGGGACTCCACAGACTCATGAAATAAATTAAGTATTGAGACTTCTCGAACTCATGAAAGTTAATGTCTTATAATTACACCTTCATGAGTCTGAGAGTCCACAAAGATGGAAAAATGACCAAGTGTTGGGACTTCTCAGACCCATGAAAGTTAAGATCGTAGGATTACACCTCTGCAAGTACACGAAGGGAAAAATGACTAAGTGTTGAGACGTCTCAGATGTTTGAAAGTTAGGGTCATAGAAGGTTACCTCTGTGAGTTCGCGAAGATGAAAAATGGCTAATTATTGCAACTCCATGAGCTCATGAAATAAACTAAGTATCAATACTTCTCAGACTCATGAAAGTGAAGGTCGTAGAATTACCCCTCTGCGAGTCTGAGAGTCTGGGGGTTCGTGAAGATGGAAAAACTACTAAGTGTTGAGATTTCTCAGACTCGTGAAAGTTAGGGTCATAGAATGTTACCTTCATGAGTCCGCAAGTCCATGAACATGGAGAAATGACTAAGTGTCGAGATTTTTCAGGTGGGCTTGTGGAAGGAGAATTATAACGATATGTAGCTGAGAGTCTGTGAGTCCATGAATCAACGAATAAAAAGGTGTTGTCATCGAAAATCCCTTGAATAAGTAAAGAACATTGGATATGTGAATGGAAGAAAGAAAGATAAGTTAGATAAACCAAGAAAGAAAAAAATTGGATACCCCATCCTTTAGAAACTTTAATGGGTTGGGTATGTTACAACCTACCCTTCTAAAATAAGATCATCAACTATGCCTAAAGTATCTTTTCTATATTTTTGGTATGGTACATCTAGAAGGAAAGAAACAATAGTTTATTCAAAGGAAAAACCCTTTGCCTCACTTGAGTATTGGGATTTTCTGGGAAGGAACATCAAGGAAACTATATACGCTCATGCTTAGGCTTTAGAAGTGAAATCATGAATTCTTTGGGGTTGGTAAAATCCAAACTTCATCTCAAATCTAGCCCTAGAATATCCTTCATTCCCTTACCAAAATCTTGGTCCCCACCTCCCTAGCTAACAAAGTAAAAATAATTTTTGATGGTGCCTCGAAGGGTAATCTAGGGCTAGCAAGCATCATAGGCATTTTCAAAGATTTAGAAAGAACAAACATCCTACTTTTCTCTACCTTCAAAGGTGTAGACACAAAAAAATATGCAAAACTTCAAGACTTGGAAGCATTTTTAATCCTTGCCAAGTAGCATAAATTTACTAGCCTTCTCATTGAGGGAGACCCCCAAATGATGATTGGGGCCCTTAAAAATATGCAAAGGAATTTTTATAGAGAATATCTATGAACATTGGAGGTTCTCTAGAACTCTAGAAACATCCTTCTACTTGTTAAACACCTTCAAATTGCTTGTCCCAATCATCTGTGGAGGGAAGAAAACAAAATAGCAGATCACATGGATAATGAAGGCATTGGACTCACCAATGGTGATCTCAAGCTAACTTGCACTAGCATGTACAACAAGGATGTAATGTCCCCTATTACCAGCAGACTCGAAAATCTGCTCAGAAACCACAAGGTAACATGCCCAGTCCTAAGCTGGGTTGTGCCACACAATTTTTCTCTTCTCTAAGACCAATTCTAACAACGAAATAACTCACTGAGACAATCCATGTGCGTGAAAATGACCTTGTGTCACACACGACAAATATTTCCAGCGCATGCAAATCAATATTGTGCACACGACATTTCAAGCATCACACCCAAATTGTGTTACCATTTGTAACATCCTGCTCTTGTGCGCACTGAGCGAACTTATTCTTTGAGGACACTTGCGTGCAAGTGATCCGAGTCATTATACTATTGGTTGTTTCGATTATGATTATGAGATATTGTGGATTTGTTGTATTTACATAGACATGTGCTA
>CBVK0100485858.1:0-18113 GCA_900067695.1 Picea abies
CTCTTCCGATCTCACTCTCTGTGGATTGTTGGCCACCATAATCCTGGACGATATCTTTTTCTGCATAATTTCCTCCTACTATTCCCTCGTGGGCTTCTGCTAAAATTCTTGGTCATTCATGGGCTAGTATGTATCTTCGTAAGATGATATCTATGCCCATATTGTATATATGTCCTGCAATCAATTGATAGTCAGTTGCGCAGACTACCAAGTTCTTATTCTGCGCAGTGGTATATTCTTGCGATGCAGTACCTGTGCTTAAGTACTGGATGATCTTTGTGAAGTAATCGTCAGCAATCCATACTAAGAATAGATGTGCATATGGAAAGTTGTCTTCTAAATTCGTTGGCTCCTCTCCATTTGTGACCCTCAACAAGTGGTCAGGTCCTGCATTCAGTTTTCCTAGTTTAACTATTACCTCAAAGTCAAATTCTTGAAATAGTAATAACCATCGACAGATTATCCCCCCCAACACTGGCTTGTTGACTAGGTATTTCAGGGATGAGTGATCTGTAAACATCTTAAAGTGTTTTCCAAATAGGTAATGTTTGTACATCTGTAGTGCATAAACCATGGCTAGGCCTTCTCTTTCTGTCATGTTATAATTCTGTTCTGAATCTAATAATTTTTTGCTTGCAAACACTATCGGGTGATCCAAGTCTCCTGCTCCTAGTTGCGCCAAGATAGCTCCAAGTGATATCACTAATTCATCTACATGTACATGGAATGTCTTCTCCCAATATGGAAATACCAATATTGGTGCGGTGACCATATTTTCCTTTAGGGTATCCAGACAATTTTGGCACTCGTTGTTCCATTGATACTTTGTATCCTTCCTTAACATTTTTTCCATTGGCGTTGTAATATGCACGTAGCCTTTGATGAATTTCCAGTAATATCCCATATGTCCTAATGTTGCTCTGAGTTGGCAGACTGTTTTTGGCATTGGTAGATTAACAATGACTGCGATTTTGGTCGGATCAACTAGCAAACCCTGTTTGCGTACTATGTGTCCCAATAGTATCCCAAATGGTGTTCCAAATATGCATTTCTTGATATTAAGTGATATCTGGCACTGTCTGCATCGTTCTAGAATCAGTCGTAACACTTCCACATGGTTTTTTAACAGGCTATAGACCATCCCGTCATCCAGGTATACTTCGAGGAATTGATGGATGAATTCCTTAAATGTTGCGATGACCACTCTAGAAAATATCACGGGTGCATTCTTCAGTCCGAACGGCATGACTGTATATTGATAATATCCCCATTCTGTCATGAATGTGGTATTTTTTCTATCCTCCTGTGCTATCTTAATCTAATGATATCCTGAGAATCCATCGGTGAATGAGTAGGATTCATGGTTTCCTACGTTCTCGAGTACTTCATCCGTGAACGGTGTGGGGAATGGGTCTTGTAGGCATGCATCATTCAACCTCCTCAAGTAGACGCATATACTGATCCTTCTTCCCTACTTCTTGTCCTGTACTACCATCAGACTTATCCATTCTAATTCTTTGACTGGTTCGATGATGTCGGCCTCGAGCATCTTGTCGATCTTGTCTTTAACTTTCTATTTATATATGGGATTTAATATATATGGTCATTATTTAATGGGTCTCGCATCAGGTATGAGTGGTATCTTCATTTCTCCTAATTCTCTGGCTATGCCTTTCATATCTGTAAAGGTTGTGGGAAAAAGGTTGTTGTATTCGCGCAACAATTATGTGATACTTTCTAGTGTCCGTTCGTCTCAGTAATATCCAATGTTGACCATCTTGGGCTGCTCGACGGTCCCTATGCTAACCTTATTTATTTTGATTGGTGTAGAGATCACCTCTGACTCTAAGGGTGGTCCTTCCACATCTCTCTCGCCTTCGACTTCTTCGATCTAAATATCACGTGGATCGTCTTCATCCGGAGCTTCCTCCTGTACGTGGTAGCATGATAGTAGATCCTTGACTGGCTACTTATTTTGATGTTGTACCTATGTGATAGTTTCTACTTCTGGTTCTTCAATGAATATAACATTTATGATCTGTTTCAGGGCCACGTCTATGTTGGGGTTCTCATGGTTGAATGAGAAAGTGACTGTAAAGTTTTGTTGGAGTGTTTCCCATGTCTTGGATTCTTTACGCATTTCCTGGTCTGTGTACCAATTCGCTAGTATGCCCTCTAAAGTATGAATGAAGTGGTGAGACCATTCCTCCAGTGGTGTCATTTTCCACAGCATTTTACACGCCTCCAAGTGTTCTAGTGGTGTGCCTAGTCCATCATATTTCTCTTTTTTGTTACCCGTTTGTTCTACGTCAAACCTTATGCGCAGTAATCGCTTACATTGGTACCAATCTATGATAGTTTCTTTGTGTGCACCCCACCATATAGCGGGTGTAGCCTTTAATGCTAAATCCAGTGCTAGCAATCTCTAGTTTTCTAATACTTTGTCTTCATATTGTGTCAAGAAATTTTCCAAATCGCTTAGCCCATGAAAGCTGGGTTGTTCTCTAGTTTTTGTGCCAATCCATCTTACTGCACAGTCTATTCTGGCACACCTTCTCGTGGATACTTTGTGTAGTCTTTGCTGCCAGTTTTCTAACCTGGTGTCTGAGTCTGTTGTGCATGAAGTAATGCTCCACCAACTAAGTATCCTGTATGCATTTGGGTTTATATAATCTACATCGTGCACAGTTGTTCTATACAACTGGTCGATCTCTTCTAAATCCAGACAAGTGTGTTCTACGAACCTCTCGCCTTCTAATGGGTCGAGTGGGGCTATGATCCTATAGTCCCTCGACTCAAATGTCATTTTCTGGTTTTTAAGTTAATTATGGCCTGGTTTTCGAACGTCCAATACAGACCAAGTAGCGCAGAGTAAGGTGTTGTGTCGTCTACTATTTTTATGACTTCAAATTTTGCCTTAGTGCGCACACCATCCAAATCTACCGTCACTCTTTTCAGTCTACCTATTAGTAGGACTCTATGTTGATTTGCTAGTTTTAATTGAACCGTTGAATATCCCAGTGTAGGTTCTCCCATGCATTTCTATGTAGCTTTTGGTCTTACATTCACTTCGGATCCTAGATCTAGTATAATATCTCCCATATTGAAATCCCCAATGTCATCATTTAATCTAAATTCCCTACTTGTTCTTCTTCTTGTCTGTAGATGGTTGACAAATTTCACTTCTGGCTTCTGTTTCATCTCGCCGCTACATTTTTCTAGGATGTTTTGCAATATTTTGACAGATGAAGGATCATTTAACATTTTGATGCATGATTGCAAAAAGTCTTTGATCGTACTTACTTGTTCCTCAGATTGTATTATGTTCGTATGGTCCAATGATGACAACATTTCGTATTCCAGAGCTTCCTTGCTATGTTGTGTAGTCGACACAATTTTCTCCTTCTGGAATTCTTGTTGGGCTTTTGTAAAAATCTCCTTCTCCTTATGCGCGTTGAACTGCTTCTTAGGTTCGGTGTTCTTCTTTACCCATTGGTTCTACGTTGGTTCCTGTCGAACTATGTCATTTCCTTTTTTCGTTCCTCCTCGAGTGACTATATTAATGTTTCAACTATCATCCCTTGCTTCAGTTGAAATCCACTGAACGTTCTTGTTATTTTGATTCCTTTTTTCCAGGATTTTTCCAAGTAATGTCAGACAGTCCTCCGTATCATGGTCTAATGCATGAAAATACATACAAGTTGTTGGTGGTAGTGGACACTCCCGTGCATAATGTCCTGGTTGTTGGAAATTGTGACATATGATAGGTCCTCTACCACATTTGAAACCTCCTTTGGCTCTTCCTACTCCTCTATAAGTTATGCGGTCACCTCACAGTGGGTTGTACTGTGGTCCCTGGTTAAACTACGCGGTATTGTACTGGGGTTGTGTTGGGTTGTACTGCGTCTGCACGTTACTGTAAGGTTGCAGCGCAGTATTATACTATTGTTGCATCGTGTTGTATGGTGTTAGGGATTGATTGAACTGTGATGTTGCCTGCCCAGTCATCATTTTTGCCTATACCCTGTATGCGTCTAATGTTCTTTCCCACATCAGCTCCATATTTCTTCAATCTTTGTCGTCATGGCCGACTGAATTGAAAAAGGTGCAATATGAGTTCTTGGGGACTGTTTGGTATTTCTTCATCATCATGTAGTGGTAAGGGTCATGACCTAGTTTCTTTCATACTTCTCACCATAACCCTCCCTGTGGTAGTGGGTTTGGCATCCCTGTCGGCATATACTGTGTGAATTTTGGGCATTCATTCTTATGGTGTCCTTATGTTCTACAGGTAGTGAACCAAACTACTTCTCGTTTGTCCTCGTTCTTATTCTGGTTCAAATGAAATGTTAATTTATTTAGATCCTCCTTCAGTTCTTCAATAGCCGGGTCCGTCTGTTGGTATTGATTTTCTTCCAATTGCAAGGCTACCTACAGAGCCTCTACCTGCATCTAAAAATTTTGTTGTCGTAATGGATATTTTAAGTCTGGGAGTAGTGAGTTGACAAACAGGTGCCGATGTTGCATATTGGTCATAAGGTATTTTAACTTTCCTTTTAATCACTTGAATATTTGATCGATCTCCCATACCGATTCTCCTGGTTTCTATCTTATTTCAATCATCTCATTCATGTATTGATCCTCTGAGCTCAGCTTCTGGAACTCATTGATCAATAGTTTTGTAATTTCATCCAATGTCCTTGTCATTTGGGGAACATTGTTCATGTCTAGACTCATGTACCAGTCTAGTGCGCGGTCCCTTAGCGTGATCACTAGCTGCGCGATTTTGGTGTCTTCATCAGTGATCTGCTTTGCTTCCCAGATCTTTGCGCAAATGAACTTATGCTTCTCGAGGTCTTTTGTTGCTTCTCCTCGAAACTCTAGTAATCTGATAGTAGGATCATATCTTGTCATTCCAAATACTGAGCTACTCCCTCCTCCACTCAGTGTAGATACTTTACTAAGGTTTCATGAACTGGCTCCTCCAGTTGTTTCCCTTTGTGTCGATGTACTTCCTTCTGTCAGACTTCCTCCAAAATTTGGTTGTCTAAACAGTGGTGTTCTTTTTGGTGTATTGGTCGCACATGGGTTTATGGGTTCCACACTGACATTAATATTGAAGGGATGGTTGTCTTCTCCTCCTGTTCTTGGGCCTCTTATTTTCCTCTCAT
Organism: Picea abies; assembly: GCA_900067695.1. Classification (NCBI taxonomy): domain Eukaryota; kingdom Viridiplantae; phylum Streptophyta; class Pinopsida; order Pinales; family Pinaceae; genus Picea; species Picea abies. The sequence goes on from CBVK0100485858.1 coordinate 5,172, forward strand.
ATGCGGCCTGCAGGATTTCCTCAATCTACTCCACATCCTGGAGATCCTCTACCTCTTCCTCGTCGTTGGCCAAGCCCTCCCTCTCAGCTACGGATCTCTTCTTGGTATTCACCTTATATTGGTAGGGTGCTCTACTACGTATCGTTCCTGATGACACCAAGATCCACTTGAGTTGGTCATCATCCATCAAGATTGGGTCCAAGGGTTCCTCCTCCTTCTTCTTTGTATCCTTCCCTCCTTCCATTCCTCCTCTCTCTGTCAGTGCTTCCCCCCCTCTGCCATGTGCGCAGGGAAGTCTAGCTATCTGATTCCATCATCATTACACTTTTTTTATATAGAAGTATCTTGATATAATTATATAGTGATCGGATGTACCTTCCTCTAGGACCTCGTAGAAACTCTTGCTTGGTTGCACTGTATGACTTTGTTTTGTCTACCATGAATTCTGTGATGAAGCCTACCACAATATTGTCAAGCCAAAAGTCGACTGCGCAGGTGAATTTGTTGTTCACCTACTGCAACTGTTGGATCTGTACTAGAGTCCAATCTAGCTGTTGAATCTGGTTTGTCGTGTGGTTATCCTTTAGCCTTAAGAGCCACTCCTATAGTAGATGCAGAAAATCACAAAAAAAACTTCGTGCAAATCCATAAATACGTATTTGTCCAGGTATATACGTGGTGTGATCCTGGGGTTTCTATTGTCTTTCTGTGCAAACTCTAGCTCTGTGGTTCTCGACCATCCCTTGATTTCTTTTCTCGTGGGGTTCCAAGGTATCAACATCCCCTTCTAACGGTTCATTTCTCTTCCTTCGGTTCTTTATTCATTCCATCTCATCTACTCAGTCCTTTCTTGTTCCTCTTAACACAGCAACAGAACCATTTGTTGTTTAATCACTTCCCTTCTCAGGTTTTTTGAGTTATTGACCTAGGGTTCATGTCATTCAGGGTTCCAACAAAGCCTCTAAAACTATCGACCCTCCTGGTAAACCAGAAGGCAACACAGTGCCGAGAAAGCGTTGCGCAGTCTCACCCGAGATAGCTTTAAATGGGTGGTTGTAAGAATCAAGTGTTTACAACGTAGAACATAGTAGGGGATAGGGGTTTCTTGATTAAGGTTAGATACCATGAGCTGTAAGGGAGAGTACTTATTCCTTGGATTCACATACAAATATCCCATAGTTTAATTAAAGTTACATATAAGCGGATTCATAAAAATGTATTAAATCATTCATTAAGTTTAACCATCAATTGTTGAAAGAAAGAAGAAACATGCATACATTTAACACGTTACATGAGGATTACCATGGTTCACCCCCTCCTAGGCTACGTCCACAAATATTTGTCTCTTGGCTCTTGTATTATGATAGTTTTGTATTTCTAGCACCTCACGCTTACAGTTCTCCACAAAACTGGGTAAGATCTATGTGAGGCGAACTAGATCTCACTAGGCTCCACGACCTACGATCTAATCCTCATATCTACCTTTCCTTGTATCTCCTTTGCTCGACATCTTACAAAATCAGTTCGTACCTCTCAAAACATTACATAGAGTCGCTAAAAACTACTAACGAACAACCCTATATGATACTTTAGTATCTATATTTATACATTTTGGGCTCTTCAGCCTCTTATATAATATTACCAAAACCCTAACCCTTCTTACGTTAGGTCTTTCTCCCATACACGTGTTTCTCCTCCTCCAGTTGTTTCTTTCCTTTGTGCACGCTTTCTTGTATGCGCACGTGTTGCTCTTCTGCCAGTTGTTACTTTAGTTTTTTGCACACTTTCTTGCATGCACATGTGTTGCTCTTCTGCCAGTTGTTACTTCAGTTTTTTGCACGCTTTCTTTCCCATGATCGTTCTTCTTTCCTCTTCGGCCTGGTGCCAACACAAGGTATGGGCTAGTACGAAACCCTCTCTCACATCTCAAGGTTTCTGATTATGATGCCTATGTTCATGTTCCAAAGAAAAATTGGAGTAAGCTAGATAAAAATGTTCAAAAGTGTATCTTTATCGGGTATAAAGATGGTATGAAAGGTTATAAGCTTTGGAACCCAGAAAATAAGAAGGTAGTGTATATATGAGATGTGGTATTTAGATAAATCAAATATGTTTTCAAACATGAAGTTCTACAAAGGAAGAAAGAAGCAAAGAAAATAGACTTTGAGTTAAAGGATAATGAATCAGACTCTACATAAGAACATGAATAATAATAAGAAGATCATCATACTCCAGTATTGAGGAGATCAATTCAAGAATGAAGGTAACTGGAAAGGTATACTCCACCTTATTTCCATTCATATTTTTCTTTGTCTATTATTGATAATGATCCTAGAACTGTTAGGGAGGTAGTGGATTCAAAGGATGGAAAACTCTAGAAAAAGGCCATGGTTGAAGAAATGATAGCCTTGGATAAGAATGAGGCTTGGGATCTAGTGGAGTTGTTGACTGGAAGAAATCCCATTGGTATAAAATGGGTGTTTAAGAAGAAGTTGAATGCATAAGACAAAGTGGATAAATACAAATCTCAGTTAATAGCAAAAGGTTATTCCCAGGTAGAGGGAATAACATTCAATTAGATTTATTTTATCCATTGTTGTTTCATTTTATTTTGAATTAAAACAAAAGGATGTGAAGAAAACATTCCTACATGGGAATTTGGAAGAAGAAATCCACATGAAGAAATCAGAAGGCTTTGTTGTAAAGGGAACTAAAAAGTTGGTATGCAAGCTAAAAAAGTCCTTGTATGGATTAACAAAATCACCAAGGATGTGGTATAAAAAATTTGATACTTGTATGTTGGGACTTAGCTTCACAAGGACCAAAGAATATCACTATGTGTATTTCAAATTAATCGGTGATCATATTATTTATTTGGTCTTGTATGTGGATGATATGTTGTTGATAGGAAACAACTACAAGATTATCCAAGATGTGAAAACTCAGTTGTCCTCTAAGTTTGAGATGAAGGATCTTGGTGCTACAAATTTCATTTTGGGCATGGAAATTAAAAGAGATCACAAAAATAGGAAACTCCGGTCAAATTAGAGGAAATATGTCGAGACAACAATGCAGAGGTTTAATATGTAGGAATGTAAACCAATCAAAGTTCTTATTTCCGTAGGTGTAAAGTTATAAGCATATTAGTGTCTGAAGACATAGGAAGAGGAAGAGGACATGTCTCATGTTCCATATTCCAATGTAGTTGGTATTTTGATGTATGCAATGGTCTGTACTAGACCAGAAATTGCACATGTAGTGGGAGTTTTGAGTAGGTATATGTCAAAACTAGGGAAGCAACATTGGAAAACAATAAAGAGGGTTTTCAAGTATTTGTGTGGCACTAATAGTTATGGATTGTGCTACCAAGGAAGACCAGGATTGGATAGAGTGTTACAAATACATGGGTTTGTTGATGCAGACTAGGTAGGAGATATAAATCACAGAAGATCTACAAATGTGTATGTGTTTAATCTGTTTGGAGGATAAATCAGTTGGATGAGAAAAATATGGGTTGTAGTGGCACTCTCAACTATAGAAGTTGAATACATGGCATCCATGATCCTCCACAAATGTAATGTAAGTCGGTCTTTAGTTGATGAGATCGGTTCTTCATTGACATAAGTTGATTCCTAGTCGACGACATGAACTCAAGCCCTACAAACATTTTTTTTTTCTATTTTACTAATTGTAGAGTCTTGTCCTAGCTATAGTTGATTCCTTTGAAGTCATGCGCATGTAGTAGAGTCAATTATCCATCCTTCATGCAATTTGATATGAAGAATCCATATATTCTCAGAGACCTGGCAACCTAAAGAAGAAACAAGCATGATTGATAGTAGCAGAGCAACAAAGAAGTAAAGTTGACACAAAGCATGATCCATTGAGAGTATCTAAGACAAACCAAGAAGAAGAAGAAGAAAAGAATGCATTCAAGAAAGAGACATCAAATGACAAACACACACATAAGAGCTTAAAAGATAAGATGATGACACAAGAACATTTGAATTGATTGAGAGCCTTGGTAGAAGAGCTGTATAATAGTCCTCTAGTTTGTGACAACTAGAGAAAAGGAATGGTAGGATTGACCGATGCCATAGACCCTCGTCGATTCCATAAAAAGGGCCCCTAGGAGTGGTAGATCGTTGGATATACAATTGAGTGCACCCTAATGGTTCCTGTGAAGAGTATAATTTGTAATTGGATTGAGAGAACAGTGGGTTCCCTTCAACTGGCAGAGAATGTTGAAAGCATAAAGATCAAGGAGTTGGGATATGTGATATGTAGTCATTCAGATCCATCAAAACCAGCCATGGTTAAACCTTGTATATGTATATCTTCCCATATAGTTGGCAGTTATTGTGGTTGAGTTACCTATGCATAGTAAGGATACTTATGTAGGAGCAGATACCCGAGACGTTGTTTCACACTTGCTCAAGATGAGCAAGGATTTGAGTGTGGGGGAGATGTTGGGAGGCCTCTTAGGATCTTGTAATTGTCATCATACATTTTACACTAGACATTTGTATAATGGATATATGTGACATAAAGTACAAAAATAACCTAACAAAGGATCATTTGGAGTAAGTACAACCACTCCAACCATCTTCCTATTGTGTAAATACTCATGAAGAAGGAATACTAAAGTGGTTGGTTAACCTTCCCAAATACGTCTCTCTTATTTCATGAGTACATGTGTTTCCCTAATATTCCTCCTATAATGTAGCTCTCTACTTGAATGCATCCCTCTAATTCCCTGGACTACAATAGATAAAGATTCGTGGTATAGGAGAATCATTCCATTTAGAGCAGATTCTATAGTTTTTCACTAGCAAGAACCATGAATGGCTTTATCTTGGCCCAAATTCATGATATGTTGAAAATATTTCAATAGCTTTTAAATTCTCAAGTGATCAATTCAACATTGGTTGCTTTGTAATTTCAATCTCAATTGAGATGCATTTTGAAATTCTATTCAAGAACTTGAAACATTTGGGCTTAAAATAACTATGTTGATAAATTCGACATAGCATCATAAGAAGAAACATAATATCAAATGTGTTCTTAACGTGAATTGATTGAAATTATGAAAATTGATTTTTTTTTTTGTGGTCCAAAAATCGAGAATCAATATATTTTTGTGATTTGTATCATTCGGGGCTTTTTACCAAGGCTTACATTGTACTTTTGTATTGCAATCATTACAAGTTTTTGGATAAGATCTTATATTTTCTAAACAAATTGGAATGATAATAAAAATTATGTATTAAGTTCAAATCTCCCATGAGTATCGATTACCAAGTCATGCAATTGTTGTATTAAGAAACATAACGTAGTGATTTGTTTTGGGGTTTTTAGAAGAGCTCTTATATTTCTCCAAATAAATTTAAACGACAATAAATAAATTGGATTAAAGTTGAAATATTTCATGAATATTTGTTACCATTTCATGCAGATGTTGTATTAAGAAATATAATGATGACTTTGTTCATGGTTTCAAGTTTAATAAATAACAAAACTTGATTTACAAAGATCAAAACTATTTTTCCAACATTTTAGGTATAAAGAACAAAATAAATAGCGTCACTATTAGGATAAATGCACATGATGTACATAGTTACATTGGTAACTAGGATAACCAAAAAATGTCCTAGGATTAGAAAATTTATAGAATTTGTGATATAGAGGAGGTTGAGGATGAGCACCATTTCCTTTAAACCCACCCTAAAGGTATAACTTTACCTAGTGTCATAACATGGCCACTCCTCAAGAACTCATCGCTTATGAAAACTCTAACGATCTAGGTACTTTCATTGCACTGATATTCTAAACAATAATTACCATGATCCATTTTATTATATGATAAACACTGTTGGTCTTAGAGAGTATTATTAATATCATTAATTTAATTAGAGAAAAAAGATGAAAGGGAATGCTTAAACCTTTTCACACGTGTAATACATTTTGCGAGAGACACGTGGCTTGAGTAAGGAGGTGATTAACAAGGGAAAATTTTCAGAGAAGGGGATTTTATTACTTAGCAAATTTATGGGAGGAGAGTGGATATAATTAGGCAATGAAGGATACAAGAATGATTAACTAGGAGAAATGAGAGGGACAATGTCTTCGTTTGCACCTCATGTGTACCATGTGGAAAGAAGAGTACCCAAGGTTGTTGGGTGATAAAGCATTTATTTTGGTGGCTCTGAATAAGGTATCAAGATGTTGGGTGAGATTCACTCCAATATTCAAAACTGTTATGGCCTTACCTCTTCATGGATGTGTACATTTTTATACATATATATGTAATGTGTGCAAGTATGAACTATGTTCATTGGATGGGTTATAGCTTTTTCTAAAACAAAAAAAATTAACTATTGAATAAAATATATACAACGTTTCTCGTTTAGTATTGAATAAAATATCTACAACGTTACTCGTTCAATTAAGAAGTACATAGAACATAATATATCATAATGGGTTTACCATGTCTGAGGAAATCCTTAGTCAAATTTTTCCCTATAAATTGGACAACATCATGCGCAAGCCCTAGTTTAATCTCTACCAAAGAACATAACCATTATAGATTGTCTATTCAAACACATCAACTTGAAGATGTACACATCTACTGCCAAATAAAACTTGATTGCTAGAGTGGATACAATCATGATTACATTTAGTATTCATATGACCACCAAGGATGATTTTAAGGATGGAAATTTATTTTTAAATGTAGAAACCTTGGCAAATCTTACTAATCCTTCATATGCCAACTATCAAATGTTTGACGATGTTTTTGTAAAAATATTCAAATTTCTAAGTATTTTATATAGTTTGTATAACATTTTGGCGATTTTTAAGGTAAAATCATTTTATCCTATAGAATTTGGGCGACTAATTTTTAGAATAGTGAATCTTTTGGGGGGGGGAAGCCATGGAAAATTAGCCCATGAGCGAAATTTAGCCCCTAAAATCATCCTTGATGACCACATCAAAGGGCCAAAGTCATATACAACATAATATGGGAATTTGGTTAGATATTTTCCTTTCATATTCCTTGTTCCATTTGTTACATGTAGAGTTTATTTTTGTCTATTTTTATTTTTTAGATCAAGTTTCAACTATGAATGTTGCATGTAATTTTTACAAAATAATATTAGATGATCTTGGTTTTTCTATACATGTATATCAAGAAATTCTCCACATAATAAGGCCTAAATATTGATGTTGATATTTCACCTTCAATCCATTTGTGTGCAATGCTATCAAACCTTGAGCATGGTTCTACCCTCTAGAATGTAGGGTTGTTAAGCTTAAAGTTTCCAAGGTTCCATTGAGTCAACTTGTAAAGTTCTTGTTGAATGTGTTTTATCACCCATGCCATCACTAACAAGCCTTGTTATGTATTTTTTTTATAGTAATTACTACCCCTACCCTTTCTCTCTTATGACCTTATCCAAATTTCATTTCTTCCAAATTTTACAAATTAAAAATTAGAATACTAAGGTGTATCTAAGCCATCTCTTCCAACTTTCACAAATTAAAAATTAGAATACTAGGGATTATCCAAATGACATGTACATGAAATTTTCTCAACCTATTTATTACTTGGAGTTTTGGATATGTACCTTACATAATATATAAATTTTAAATTGTACATGTTCTTGAAACAAGGCATACTACAGGATAATTAGGATAAATAAAACATAATCATTTTTAACTAATATAAGTATTATATTTGATATAGTTAACTTTTGGTGTCATTTCGAGTGGGCATTGTTTCGTCAAAAGTGTAAAACTATTTCAAAATTGTCTCATAGAATAAGGCATATGTCAAAAAAAAGAAATTTAATAAAAAAACAAAATTACACTAATGCTATTATTAACAAAAGTAAAGATTTTGTTGTAACTTTTTCTAATTCACAATATGCTATCCCAATTTTATTTCCTCTATATTTCTCAAACCTTAACCAAAATACTACGAACTTTACATAGGATTTTCTACCTAACTTAGTATATAGCTGAAATTGGACCTATACTCATTCTATGCTAGAATAAAGACAATAATTTTATATAGTTAGTTTTGTCATATATGAAGTTATTTTCTAATTTATTTGTTTTTAGTTTCTCATCATGTGTCCTTCATCTAGTTTTTTTTATGTATTTAGACATTTCTTTAGTCATTTTGGGTAAATTTGTACATATTTAAGTGCTATTAAAAAAACCAATGTACATTGTATTGATGAAGCCATAAATGTGTATCTATACAAAGTCAAATTTAGTGAAATGTGATATTTTAGAAAAAGAATCATAAAGTCATCAAAGTTCAAAATTTTGATAGATTTGGTTATTCTCAACACAATTTAAATTTCAAATTTAGTTTTAAAGAAAATAAAAAATATCCAGTAACCCTAAAATTTGTAATATGAAATATTCTATATAGATGAAGTTTAAAGTTAATATCAATAATGATAATAAAAAGAAATTGAAATATTAAAAATATTATATCAATCTTATATGATCGATAAAAAAATATTTTTGGAACATTATATATACTCAAAATATAAAATGAGCATTAGAGATTGGGATTATTAATGTTTATGATCTCCATAGTGAAATTGGTTGTTGGATCAACTCAAAAATACCTTAGGATACAAAGGAGCCTAAGGATGACCACTATTTTCATTTAACATGCCCTCTCTTTAATAATATCAACCATTATTTTACTAAGTTCATAATTTAATTATTCTTGACTTTGATGCTTTTATTTTACTATGTCTTAATAATATAAAAGGAATTATATTGAGTTTCATAAGTTATTATGTTAAAAACATATTTTGTTTGATCTTCATTATTTAATTACTTGATGGTTTTGATACTTTCATGTTACTATGTGCAAATATACTTTAATAAACTTTGTCTATCTCATGGAAAGATAAACATCAACATTCTCATTAATAAAAGTTTGCATATGTTTTTCCTAACCCATCTTTGGTTAAAAAGAGATGAAAACTTTAAGACATCCAAGATGGTATCTCTATGACAAAAACCTAAAATTGAAAATTGAAAATAAAGTGATTAAAATATCAAAGACAAAAGAGAAATATCTTAGTATAAAAAATGATTTTGAAAATCATCTCCCTACTCTATTGAGATTGCATGTTTCAAAATTAAGAACTAACTTTAAGGTGCACTATCAAACATTGACTCTTAAATGCATAATCAAACTCACAAATGAACCCTTGGGAAAACTCCTTAGGAAAAAAGACACTGTATTCTATGCAATCTAGAGAAGATTGAAGACAAGCCTCATTTCCCTGTAAGGTTCCATTTATACAACTTCTAACGTGCCCTTTATACAACAATATTAGATAATATTAGAACTCTCAAGTGCATAGAAAAAATCATAGATGAACACTTCAAAAAACTCCTTGGAAAAAATGATATTGAGTGTGGTGCTTACAGTGATATTTAGTTCATAAAATCCACAACCAAATTAAGTTTGAAAACACAAGAAAATAATAACTTTTTGGAGGCATGTGAAGTTTAATAACTTATGCCTTCCCAATAATGACCATCAACTATTCTTTGGCTCCCACTCAAGCACTACAAGTAGGCATCTCATGCTTCCTACAATCCTAAGAAGTTGGGTGTTGTATAGACCATTTCATTAAGGACGTCATTCATAGATGGAAATAAGTAGTTACATCTCAAAGAGTGCATAGATAGGTCTTGTCCCTAGCATGAGGAGATTGGTCACTAAATCTATGAACTCATAGTAGGGATAGCTAACCAATATCTTGGGAAGAAAATAGCAACGCTTTTATTTAAGTTAAATCAAAACTTCATTATTTTTATTATTAAACAAAATTAAATTTGAAAATATAAAGATTTCATTTTTTTTTTATTAAACCAAATTAAAATTATAATTCGAAGAATTCATTATTTTTATTATTTTTCAATTTATGTCCAGTTATAAAAAAACATAAAAAACAACATTGAAAAATAATATCTTAAATTAAATATAAAAAATACATAACAAGTTCAAAAACTAGTTCAAATTTGTTAGAATCACTCCATAAAATTCTCCACGTGAAAAACAAATAATAGTTACTAAAATATGATATATGCATTAATTACGTCCCGGCAAATAAAGCAAAGTAGGATTTACTTGGGTGGAGATATAGATATTTTCCCCAACTTTCTGGTCTTTGAGTAGATTTGAGTAATGGAGTTGTGCTACTAAGTGTGTCAAGTAGAATTATTATTTATGATAGATTTTCTCATTAAAAAATCAAAATCGAAAATCAATTAAATTGTAGATGTCATTATTTAAAAAAAAATCAATTAAATTCTTAAATCTATCACTTAAAAAATAAAATTCAATTAAAATCATTTTTTATATAAAATAAAATAAAAAAATATTTACTTTTAATTTATTTTGTTTTTAGTTTCTTCTCAGGTATCTTTTATCTATTTTTTTAATATGTAATTAAACATTTATTTATGGTAAATTTGTAATATTTAAGTACTATAAAAAATACATATATATTTTTTTAAGATTGTATAAAAATCAAAGAGTAGAAAATAACTACCATAGTTTTCGGTTGTAAACACTGAGTTGCTTCTAAGGGGAAACCAGCTCAGCTAACCAAACCACTTCATAGCTTGAGTCTTAGACATTTACTGACGTAACAAGAGTTCAAAAATATGGTCCCTAACGGCGACCGTTACAACAGTGCAGATTTTAAACATGATCAAAATAACCATAATAACCATAGACATTTGCAGGAGAGGTGGCCATGCACAAAATGAGGCAACAAAGACACCTGGACATATCACCAATATGGACTGTAGTGCAGCCACATGGCCAGGTAGAAGGCGCCAAATGTCGAGTCCTCGGGAGGAGTCGACTCCTCCTCTACTAGTGTCTCGTCCAGTTGCATGGCGTCCTCCAACTGTGGCGCGTTCCTCTCTTGTTGGATGTTCTCTGACTGGGCTGGAGGCCCCTTCTCGTGCTCTGGCTCGGTGTAGCTCGACGTTTCCAGTGAGGGAGATGTTGCCAACACTGGCGACGAAGTTGTTACTGCTTGGGTTGCCTTTGTTGGGGGTGAAGAACATCATGCATTGCAGAGAGCAAATGCAAGAGTTGAGAGGCCTTGTCGTCCAGGGTCTCCAAGCGGAACCGGAGGTCGTCCATGTCTCAGCGCAAGTAGAATACCAGGCTCTGCAGCAGTGTGAGGCCTGTCTGCCATTCACAATTCGGATCAGCATTGGAGCCGGCTCGAGAGTGATGTTATTGTTGTGAATTTTGACTAGCTTCCTGACCATCCAACTAGTAGCTATAAAAAATACATTATTGTATTGATGAAATCATAATTTTTTATCAAATTTAGTGAAATATAATCTTTTAGAAAAATAATCATCTCATACAACCATTTCATAGGACACAATCTATACAACCATTTCATAAGATACTAAAACCAGCATAAGAAGGGGCAATGCATAATGTGAACCAACATTATTTGTATCGTAGGAGTGTGGTGTATTAATAATAATTCTTTTGTATGTGGCATTTTTTTTGGGTATGCAATGGGAATGTAGCTACTACTAAGCATTGTATGATTCGATTGTTTCAGAACCGAAATTAAAAGGAATGGTGCTCTTGCAACGACAGATAACACTACCTTTCTTAATTTGAAGAAGCAAGAGATGTCAATATGTAGCCTTGATCGTGAAGATCAATGTCTGAAAGGGCATGCAATGGGAATGTAACTACTTGTCTTCCATGCCTGTGTGACACGCTCATCCCATGCATCTTCAAAGTCATGTCCACAGATGGTACATGTTCTGCAAAAGGGAAACCATCATACACAAGAACATAATGCCTCCTAGTGTCGTCTCCTGTGCTCTGCAGTTGATGAAAGTGTTGAGGTCCTTCTTAGATTGCTTTGAATACGCTTATGCCACCTCTTTCCTGCCCCTATTGATCCACACTCTTCCTTTGTTGTATAATGGCGAACCCTTCTGCACAATAGCTTTAGGCACCTACAATAATAATAAATTACTATCAGAAAGTTCTGAGCTACGATAATTGAAATAGTAATTTGGTTGTAAGGTCTGAGATACGATAATTAATATAGTAATTTGGATGTAAGGTCTGAGCTACAATAATGAAATCAAATTAATTTGATTTTAAAATAATCACCTATGAAATCCAATGTAGTGCCATGAAAGAGAAGCATATATGAATGGTCGATCTTGGAAATAGAACATTGTAAAAGGATCTGGGAACTCCAGCAACAAAATAGGCAGAGCTTCGTGCTTTGTGAAGAGTCCAACAATGGCTTCTACGATTATTATTGCGACCTTTCCATTCAATCTGCATTCAAGTATCAATGGCCAGAACATTTATCATCCCGGATCAGTGGCCTAGTGAGGCCCCGTTACGCACAATGGTTGCAATTGGCAAGATCATAGTCGTCGATGTGGTTGTTGAAAGCATGCCATTTGGCGAGATCATAGCCACGAAATTTGTCGTTCGATGCAAGCAACATGGCGATATCACAGTTTCCAGATCGAGCCATTAGATGCATGCCACGTGGAAAACTCACAGCTGTCAGATATAGTCATTGGATCACACCACGTGCTCAGATCACTACCTTTCTTAATTTGAAGAAGCAAGAGATGTCAATATGTATCCCTGATCATGAAGATCGGTGTCCGAAAGGGAATGCAATGGGAATGTAGCTACTTGTCTTCCATGCATGTGTGACAAGCTCATCCCATGCATCTTGAAAGTCATGTCCACAGATGGTACATGTTCTACAGGAGGGTAACCATCATACACAAGAACATAACGCCTCTTGATGTTGTCTCTTGTGCTCTACAATTGATGAAAGTGTTGAGGTCCTTCTCAGATTGCTTTGAATACGCTTATGC
>CBVK0100485859.1:0-18112 GCA_900067695.1 Picea abies
ACATGCTTCACATGTGGAAATAATGGGCACAAGTCATTCGAATGTCTAGATAAAAAGAAGGATGGAGGAGAAGCTCACATCACCGAGGCACAGAGGCGAGATGTTGAGGCAGAATACGCTGAAGGCGGAAGATCGTTGGTGATGCGGAAATTCATTTTGACGCCAGAGAAGGAGATGGAGAATTCAATGCAGAGGAATAGTCTTTTTAGGACTGCTTGCAAGACCAAGGAGAGAGTGTGCAAGGTCATTGTGGACAGAGGTAGCATGAAAAATCTCGTTTCAACCGAGATGGTAGAGATGCTGGAGTTGGAGACGACTGATCACCCAAGTCCATACAAAGTTTCGTGGCTACAAAAAGGACATCAGGTAAATGTTACTAAACAGTGCTTAGTTGAATTCAAAATAGGAGGGTATAGTAATAAAATACTCTGTGATGTTATTCCTATGGATGTCTATCATCTATTGCTGGGAAGACCAATGTAATATGATAGAAACGTAATTCATGATGGGAAGATGAATACGTATACTTTAGAAAAGAATGGGAGAACCCATATATTGCATCCAATTAAGGATAAAGAGGTAAAACCAGAAGTGAGAAGTACTGTACTTCTCATGAGTGGGAAGGAGCTTCTTATGGAGGTGAAGAAGAAGGAGGAACTGTAATTCTTCGTGGTCAGAAAACCAAAGATTGTTCTGACTATCACAAGAGTAGACAATTTGCCAAGAGAAATTCAGGAATTGTTGGAAGAGTTCACTGACATCGTGGTGGAAGAATTACCTCATTCATTGCCATCGATGAGGAGTGTGAGTCATCATATAGACCTCATACTAGGAGCCAGTTTTCCAAACAAATTCGTGTACGGATTGATGCCGCAAGAGAATGAAGAAGTTAAAAGACAGGTCCAGGAGTTGTTGGACAAAGGTTTGGTCAGGGAAAGCTTGAGTTTGTGTGTTTTTCCGACAATACTCAGTCCAAAGAAAGACGGAGGCTGGAGGATGTGCATTGATTCAAGGGTGATTAACAAGATAACTATCAGGTATAGATTCCCATTGCCAAGAATGGATGATTTGATGGGTTGCTTAAGTGGAGCAATTTTTTTTTCAAAGATAGATTTGAAGAGTGGATATCACCAGATTCGCATGAGGGAAGGTGATGAATGGAAAATAACGTTCAAGACAAATGAAAGTTTGTATGAATGGCTTGTTATGCCATTTGTCTTAACAAATGTGCCGAGTACCTTTATGAGGTTGATGAATGAAGTCCTGAAGGATTTCATCGGAAAATTTGTCATCATATATCTGGATGATATACTGATTTTTAGTAAGACGAAGGCTGAACATCTGAAGCATTTGGCCATTGTGATGAAGAGGTTACAGCAAGAGAAGTCGCTGATAAACATGAAGAAATCCTCGTTTATGAAGACATAGCTCATTTATCTGGGTTTTTTTATTTTGGCAAATGAGTTAAGGATGGATCCGGATAAGGTAGAAGTGATCAAGAATTGGCCATCACAGAGAAATATATTTGAGGTGAGAAGTTTTCACGGGTTGGCTAGTTTCTACCAAACATTCATCAGGAATTTCAGTGGAATTAGTGTAGCGATGATGGATACAGTCAAGAAAAGACATAAATATTTTCACTGGACTAAAGAGGCTGAGAAGAGTTTCAATTTGTTGAAATGGAAGATTACGGAACAACCAATTCTGGTGTTGCCGGATTTTCAAAAGACATTTCAGGTAAAATGTGATGCAAGCGGGTTTGCAATAGGAGTGGTCTTAAGTCAAGATGACAGACCAATTGCCTATTTTAGCGAGAAGATCAATGAGGCAAAAGAAAAGTACTCCACGTATGATAAGGAATTTTATGCCATCATACAGGCATTGAAAAAATGGAGGCACTATTTGATTCCAAAGGAATTTGTTTTATATAGTGATAACCATGCATTACAGTTTGTGACTCAACAGGAAAAGTTGAATCAGAGGCATGTTAAGTGGGTTTAATACATGCAAAATTTCACATTTGTGATTAAACATATTTATGGTACTACTAACAAAGTTGTTGATGCTTTGAGCATGAAATGTTTGCTGTTGCAGGAGTTCAAAGTCAGGATCTTAGGCTTTGATGATCTCAGAGACATGTACGCAGGTGACCAGGATTTTAAAGAAGCATATGAAGCAGCTGAGAATCCAGTTCTCAGAGATAGAAGCCCTTGGACAGACTATATGACCCAAGATGGATTATTGTTCAGAGGCAATCAGTTGTGTATCCCAAATTGTTCCATGAGGGAGAACTTGCTGAAGGAGAAACACAGCGGAGGATTGGCCGGACATTTCGGTCATGATAAGACATTCGCGAAGCTGAGTGAGTCATTCTTTTGGTGAGGGATGTGAGCAGAGGTCAAGAGGTTTGTAGACATATGTAGGATTTGCCAGCATTCAAAGGGAAGGAAGAAGAATGCAGTTTTTTATCAACCATTACCCATACCTGAGAGGTCGTGGGATGAAATTAGCATGGATTTCATATTGGGATTGCCAAGGATGGAAAGAGGATTTGATTCGATCTTCGTGTTAGTGGATAGATTTTCCAAGATGGCACATTTTATCCCATGTTAGAAAACAAGTGATGCGACTCACATCGCAAATCTGTTTTTCAAAGAGGTCGTTTGACTTCACGGCTTACCAAGGAGTATTGTTTCGGACAGGGATACAAAGTTCTTAGGACACTTTTGGAGGACATTATGGAAGAAGCTGGGGACTAACTTGTTGTTTATTTCACCTTATCATCCGTAGATGGATGGATATACAGAAGTGGTAAACAGAATTCTAGGAGACTTGCTGAGAAGCTTGGTGGTAGAGCACCACAGCAGTTGGGACAATATATTTCCGTAGACGGAGTTTGCTTACAATGAATTTGTTAATAGGAGCGCAGGCCAGAGTCCATTCCAGATTGTATATGGCACACAGCTGAGAGGAGTTTCTGAATTGAGAGATTTGGAACAGACTGCTACTAGGAGCGCTAGTGCAAAAGAATTCGCGGAGGCGATGAAAGAACTTCACAACTGGGTGAAAGAGCGACTACATAATTCAAGTCATGAGTATAAGCAGAGAGCAGATCAACATCGAAGACAACTTCAATTTGAGGTTGGTGACTTGATTCTAGTGCACTTAAGGAAAGAAAGGTTCCCAAGGGGAACATACAATAAATTGAAAATGAAGAAAATCGGACCATGTAAGGTCTTGAAGAAAATGGGAGAGAATGCTTATGAGATTGAATTACCGGATGGGATTGGAATTTCTATGATATTCAATGTCTCGAATTTATACCCATATAATCTTGAGGAGACAGGAACAAGTGGTGAACAGCCATAGGTTCAGTGGCAGAAGCAGATGCTAGTTGCAGAGAAGCCACATATGGAACAGATACTGGATAAACGAGTGGGTAAGAAAACCAGAAGGAAAGAATGATTTGAATATTTGGTCAAGTGGAAGGGCCATCTAGTTGAAGATGCCAGCTGGGAGACTGAAGCAGAGATTTTGAAGCATGGACAGACCGTGCAGGAGCTCATGGACATGAGCCCATGAAAATTTTCAAGCAAGGGAGTATGATGCAGGAGCATCCCTCACGTCAAGCGAGCCAGCGCAGAAGACAAAGGACAGTTGGGCCGAACCAACCAAAATATTTTTGAATTTCCCCTTGAAGTTGATGCGCCAAATATAAATGAGATCATTTAATGAAGGCGCCTTGGTAAAATGTAATCAGACCTTGAGCGCCCCGCTCTCGTCTGAAGTAGATGGAGGCATTTATAGTAGTTAATATAGGTAGATAGGATTTTTAATATTAGATTAGACAGTTTTAGAAGAAAGAGGGAAAACGGATATAGACACCCTCATCATGCATTGTAAATTAATTCTGGATAGTTAAAAGGATTCAAGCGTCGAGAGAAGAGAAGCAGAGAGCTGTGTAGAAACACCCATGTATAGTTATTTGGATTAATACAAGAAATTGATTCAAGTTCATGGCGTTGTGTTTGTTCTCTGTGTATGTGTGTTGAATGATATGCTCATGAGTATTTACTTATTGTTATGTATTTGTTGTTATGTTGTGTATATGATTTCATGGGTGGAGATTGAAGTCGAAAAGGAAGTAGAAGGAATGAGTTTCAATTGTTTCTCTATCTGAGCAAGGATTCCTGCAAGGAGTGCAGTGGAAGTCGTCCGCAAGGAGTGCGTTGACAGAAGGCTTGGATAGTCTAAATCTTGTTCTCATTCACCCAGAAGAGAAATTGGGTTATACGAGCCGTGCAAGGAGTGCGCAGGCTAAGGAGAGTCTCAATCGTGAAACTGAATGAAGTATTAAAGGACTACTGTTGTAGGTTTGCACAGAGTCAAAAGAACTCAACACTTGGAGGTGTTTGAGAACTGCCGCAAGGACTGCGTTCAAGGACCCTCTTTGAAGTTGAAAGTGTGAGAAAGATTAGGAGTGTTTGAACAGGCACTGCAAAGTTACATGCAGGGGAACCATTTTTCATAGAGGAATACTGGGTTCACCCGTAGAAGACATCCAAGAGGAAGATAGACGGTGAGGATCTTGTGGAGGAGATTGGAAAAATCCCGTCAGTCGTTGGATCTGCCAAAGAAGCAAGGAGGTTATGATCACATTCGGAGTTCAAACTCAAAGGGTCGTTAATCGTTGGATCATTGATAAGTTACCCACTAGCCGTTGGATCTGACAGGAGCTGCATGAGTGTTGCCATCAGGATTTGAAGGATCAGTAGTCCCGTGGTCGAATGGTTTTCGACATTTGAAACCCTGAAGTCCCAGGAACATCTGGGTCATCCGTCAGTTGGACACGTAGCGAAGATTGAGGCATCAGGATTCCGGGAAATCAGAAGTCCCATGGATAGGAGGTTGGGGAAGTCCATAGTGAAAAATCCCGGCATAATCCGAGCCATCCATTCGGTGAGACAGGTGTCAGGAATCTGAAGAGAGTCGAGATATTCAGCATCGGGAAATCGAAGTTCCTAAGGACAATAAAGTTTGGACATCACAAGTCTCGAAAGCCTGGAGAAATCGAGACCGTCCATCAGAGGGGACACGTGGAAGAAATCGACGCCATCAGGAAAAGTCCTGACAAGGGAGTTGTCTATCAGTGTTTGTCTCATCGGAATATCGGAGATCCCAGTGACAAGATTTTTATGCACTTTAGATTCGTGAAGTCTGAAACCCCGACAGGGAGGAAGGTGCCACTGTGCAGCCAGCTGTCAGCATGTTGAAAAGGAGGGAAGTGTCATTGTGGAGGCCAGCTACCCGTATAGCGGCGAATCGAGATTTGGGGAATCGAGAATCCTGTGGGTAGGTGTTTTTCAACATTTGAAACCCCGTAGCCCCGACGAGGGATAAGACTATAGTCACAGGGTGAAAATCATATGAATCAGGAGCCTAGCCACGAGAGCTAGTGTGTAAAGAGTGCTTCAGGATTCGAGGAATTGCGAGTCTTAAGGATAATTGTATTTTGACATCAGAAAGTCCAAAACCCCAATGGGAGTTATAACCGCGGTCTTATAGAAAACGGTCACGCGGATTGAAGGCTTAGCCAGGAGGGGCTAAGACAACAAAGGAGCGTATTGAGGATCGGGGATCGGTAAACCAATTTGTTTGAACATTGCAAATGTCAAAATCCAGATAGGAAAAACCTTGATAACAAAAGACCAGTGTTGATTTTAAAGGGAGAGAGAGACCTTCGAAAGAGAGTGTTGTGGGTGGAAAATTTCTCGATAGGGAATAGAATAATCTTTTAGTTCTTCGGGCCGAGGAAGGAAGAAAGATCCTATCAGCAAATGTGCCTAGCGGGCACGCCTGCATCATATTGTTGGCATAGGGGAGGACCCAGGGTTCAACGCTTCAACAATACACCAACAAAACCCTAAATACTGGCCCTTTCTGCAACACCTACAAAGAATATGATCACAATACTTAATAGAGAACTTAGCCAATAATATTCATTAGTCTCTAACTCCTTTATTCACATCACAAGTTAAACCCTAATTACAGATTAGTGTAATGACAACCAAGATCCAAGCATATATAACCATTCATCACATATCATCACGGTAGATCTAACATTCATTCACATCTTAAAGAACTAAGAATCAATCGGATCTATCATACATATAGATTAAGTAATTAAGTACATAAACAACATGGACACCATAACAAAAATCACATCGACACAGGATATACGTGGTTAACCCTAGTGTGGGGTTACGTCCACCAATATTCTTCTGCTCTTATTAGTTTCTTCCAATCTTCTTACATCCACCAAGACACAACACCAACTCTGCATAGGACATGATATCTGTGCGCACCTCGCCAGATCCCCCTTCCCTGAGTTTGGTCCAATCACAGAGCCTTACACAGTCTGTGCACAAAGAACTAAAAATCACTTTCACTTAGCTCTACAAGTCTAGTATGCACAAATCCTTCACATTTATTTGCACTTAACCCTCTAGCCTACATATATTACACAGATCCCACTTAGATCTCCAAAACTTGACTCCTACTTACATCACCTGGCTACTTATTTATACATTACAAAATGGGCCTAAACATGGGTAAGACCCATGGGTCGACATCCCATACCCATTACATAAACCCTAAATCCTAAAAATCCCGTAAAAGGGGGTGAGGTCCCACAATCTCTGCTTTGCATGGGCGCTCCGTCTTCGACCAGCCTATGGAAGTCCTAAAACTGGTCAAACATAACCAAGGTTCTCCAAAACATGGTCGAGGGCCAACATGCCCCCAACACTCACTTGTGACTCGTCCCAAGTCACTCTAATCTAGACAAGTCTGCTTCAAAGGCCTCAATCTTGGCTCGAGCTGCCTCAATTTTTTCCTTCGCCAGAGCCTCCTTCTTAGAGAACTCTTGAATGATTTTCTTGGTGACAGAACTGTCCAGGTGTTGTTTCACTATGGTGACCACCTATTCCAGTTGTGCACCTTGTCCCTCAATCTCTTCAAAAAGTGTGCAGGCTTTATCCTGCACCGACTAGAGTCTCTGGTCACTTCCATGACTCTGCTCTAAACTGCATTGACCTACTGCTGAACTGCACACACCTCCTCTGAAATTTTCATATTCTGTACCGTTGAAAGATACTTCAGTTGCGCTTACACTGTCAATGCTTGTTGCTTCGCCTGCTGGAGTTTTCCCTCCAATATCCCCTGCTTTGGGTCGTCTACAAGGCGCTCATAGGTTTGCGCACTTCAGTCACTGATTTGTTTACATTCCAAGGACAATGACCTGATTCTTTCTACTGTGCCCTTGGTAGTTTCTTCTCTTTGATCCCGCACTTCTTGCTGAGTGCTCGACACTGCTTGCAGTTCCATCTCTACTACTCTCGCTTGAAGCTGTTGAATGGCCTCAACAAGATTTCCTACTTGGCTCTTAGCTTTATCCTTTTTCATTTGTGCTAGGCCCGACACAGAGTGAAGTTCTCTAGTTACTGCTTCTCCAACCCCAATCTACTCTGTGAGTAGCTAGTCTTTTTCTCTCTAAATCTTCTCTCTATCCTCTTCCAACTTCGCTTGGAGGTCATCTTTCTCTTGCTATGTAGCCCAACGTTGCTCTAAGTATTCCTCCTTTTCTTGCTTCAAGGCCTCTGTGGCATGTTCTTTTTCTTCATGAACTCGTCGAAGGTGAGCCTCTGTAGCATCTACTATCCTGCATAGTTTGGTGGGATCATCTACCACTTATATACCTTATGACGATGATAGCTTTTTAGACACTGCATGGCTTGAATAGAGGGATTTTTGTACCCCTTTTATCTTTGCCTCAATCCTGTCATACATTGTTTCCTACTTTTCTTTGCTCTGGTGCAAAATATCCTTCGAAGTGTTTGCTACAACTATGATGATGAGGTCAATATCATCCACTGTCAGCACGGTCTGGCACTAGGGCTTATTGGCTCATGACTTCTTCTGTGCTGAGGGTTTCTTTGGATAATCCTTTCTTTTCTTTGATGTCTCGACCTCTATAAGGGGATCCTTAGGTAGTGTCACTTCGCCCTTTTCCTTCTTGTCTTCTTCCCCTTCCTCTTACTGGTTTACTTTGTCATTTCCTCCTCCTCTGGGTGAATCAAAATCAATTTTCTCTGATGCGTTGTTTATTTCCATCACCTCTTCCTTATTATTCATCTTCTTAGCGCTTCTTGGTCCATCGTATTCTTCTCGAGTGACCACAGGACTTCTGATGAGGTCAGGGTCAAAGATCTCTGCCTGTTTGACTGGTACAAGGAATTATGTAGGCCATTCCTTAGTTATTTCCTCCATCTCTTCCTCGGTTAGTTTGTAATAAGAATACAGCTCTTCCTTGTTATCGTCCCCACATGCAGCGATATATATGAAGTGCCTATATGCGTGGAGCTTCATAAGTGGCCTAAACCTATGGAGTGTATTCAATGTCATGCGAGGGAAGGATTCAATGGCCCTCTTCAGCTACAAGTAATAGGTGTGGAAAATCGCATTTGACTTCCATTGCTTCTCCATGTCGCTTGAATACCACAGAGTAGTGAACCGCATGACCAGGGGTTTGGATGGCTCAACTTCAGGGAGTTTCTCTCCCTCTAGCATCTCCGAAGAAACAAAGGCAACGAGAATCAACAGCTAGCTAAAGTGAAACTCGTAGCCCGGGTCCCTTGCTTCACAACAATCCTTCTCCAACTGGTTGACGAAGTAGCTCACCCAGTTCATCTGCATCCCTTCAACACATTTTCCTGTGAGGTCGACAACGAACCCCTTAACTTGCATTGGTCTGTTCTTCTTGACAAGCTTAACAATGATCAAGTGGAAAGCTAGGTGCACTGTGCCATCTTGGATAGAGGCTACC
The DNA here is from genome assembly GCA_900067695.1 of Picea abies. Classification (NCBI taxonomy): domain Eukaryota; kingdom Viridiplantae; phylum Streptophyta; class Pinopsida; order Pinales; family Pinaceae; genus Picea; species Picea abies. The sequence continues at coordinate 8,885 of CBVK0100485859.1, forward strand.
TTGTATCACCTCTTCCCCTTCTCCACATCGTCATAGGTGTATTCTATTCTCTGTGCCAAGGCACGATCTGCAGCCTTCCCTGGGTAGAATTTTTGAGGGTCTAGTCCCTGCATGCTTAATCCAGTGATCATGTGGATCAGTGCTAGATCCATAGTCACTCACTTGTCTAACCATATATAACCTCCATGGTAACACAACAGGAGGAGTTTACCAAACGCGTTAACCTCCTGATGTTTACCGAAGTGGGGTTGCTTCATGAATTTGAGGGTGGTGAACATCATGATATCCTTAGTCCTTGGTTGGGGGACTATCTTCAACTTCTTCTGCATTGTCTTTGTCAAGTACTTATGTGTTGCAAGCAATGCATAATTATTCCTGTGTCCTAGGTTAAAGTCGTTGATCTTAAGGTCAGGTATCATTCCTAGTTGGGTTCCCACTACGCGTATCCCCTTCGGGAGGTACACAGTGATGAGGGTGCACTTGAAATATCTTGGAACATTTTCATGACTAAGCGTGCCAGCCAGAGGCAAGATGTAGTCGGGCAGGACTGATGAGATGAGCTTCATGTTCGCCAGGTCATCGTGGTGCTTGATTCTTTTCTTTGTTGTAGTTCAGGATGACCCAGATTGACATGCAGTCGAGGGGGATTCTTGCAATCCTGTCATCGATGAGGCTTGTACTCCTATGGACATGACCTTAGCAGCCATCAGGTCGATCAATATTTCTTCTATGGACTTCTCTACTGCGCTAAGGTCACCCGACATGCACACTCAAGATCATATATCTCAGATAGGTGGACAAACACTCAGGTAAGAAAAATGGGTGGTGAGGTCTCAATAAGCACAGTGCGATAGAAATCGGTTCTCTATGCACTCGGATAATCACAATTTTCAAAAGTTTCCCCAATGATACATTTGACGGATTAAATAGAAAAAGTCGTGATGGATTCCTCCAATGGGCAAGAATGCATTAATCCATCCGTTATGGCGCGGTCCCAACGTTTCAATGGTGATCTTTCCGACAATAACTCTATTTCTAGCCATTAAAAAGCATTTTTATAACAGTCGGGATGCCTCAAATGACCATATAGCTTCGTCATGACAAAGTGCTAGTCTGCATTGTTCTGCTATTCCAACAAGGTTCAAGTTCTACAAGCTTGATTTCTGCGAAGTCTTCTCTAGAACCTTGTGCAAGTTTTATAGATTTGCTTTCTTTTTGATGAGCTTTCCGGCCTTCTTTCATGTGATCTGAGTTGTTGGATCCCTCTTTCCATTTTTATTCTTATATTCTCTTAACATATAACTTCGCACTGCTGAGGGTCATTCACAGGGTTTAAGTGGAAGAATTCTTCTCTTATTACTTCAGGGGTTGGTTCACTTCTCTCATGCATGGAAAGGTTATTTAAGCCTTCTTACGTGCTTTCAACCTTGAAAACTAGTTCTCTAGCCCTTAGTTTCATGTTCTTCTATTAAGCGTGTTATTCACCTAGTCATGAAATCCCTTAATACTCTCTTTTTCTATTCTATAACTTCCTCTTCTTCTTTCCTTCAGATCTGATCTTTCTCAATCTAGGTCTTTCCTAAAAAGAGTGCAAAAGGAGTGTTGTTCTAAACAAACTTAATGACCTCAAATTATTCTTCCGTCGATGCTCCATGAGAAACCATAGGTACATGAGTAAGTCTTCCACATAGGTTTATCATCTTTCCTTTAAACAATCCTATTCATCCCAATGAAGGAATCATAACAGGTTTTCCCAAAATTTCCCAAGTACTTTATGTCATGATATTCACCTGTGTTTCCTCATTCAGAACACAGTTTATTTTGAAGTCTCCTATTCTTATTTATATGCACTCCTTCTCTTTTTAGATCTCTGGTAAACTGATGTCTTTGTGGTCATTCAGAGTTTCTTTCATCTGCAATAATATAGTCTCTGATTCTTTCTAGTGTTCTAGCATATCCTTAGTCTCTTGACCTTCTTCATGGTTTTCTTTTCTCATATTCATCTTTTCAACTTTAGCAAACATTCTAGGACAATCCAAAACCTCATGAACAAAAAATTTACAAAAAAGACAAATAGGACCTCTACTAGGGCATTCCTTAGCAATCTGTCCCAGTCTTTTGCAACTATAACAAAGAGTCAATCCTCTCTTTCTCTTAAACAATCGCCAACCTTTCCTGTACTATGCACTGGGATCATAGTGATGAACCTGCAAAAAATTCTTTCTAGGATCCTGCATCCACTTGTTAGTTCAAAAAATATTTCTTTACATAGGAATAACATATCTTTCATTATTTATATTAGATCTATTCATATCAAGTCTTCTCTCTTCTAGTTGTGCCTTAGTTTTTAGACTAGGACAAAATTTATCAAACATACCTAGATCTATTCTTTCGAAACAAAAATTTCCAGTTATATTACCTTTACCAAAGCACAAAGCTTTAATATCTTACCTCTTTTCATCAGATCTGATTCCCTTATTAGAATAGATATTCACAAGTTAAGTAGAATATTGCGCACTACAACAATAGATCTACACACAAATCTTTCTCTTTTCTTTAGTTCCTAGCAATCACAGTTTCAGGTCCCAGCAACAGAACCATTTGTTGGCATAGGGGTAGACCCAAGGTTCAACACTTCAACAATGCACCAACAAAACCCTAACTACCGACCCTTTCAAAAACACCTATGAAGCAGATGAAGTCTCACCCGAGGTAGAGGCAGGGGGGGTTGCAAGACTTAGGTGTCTGCAACCTAGCTGGGACACATATCTATGATCACAATACTTAATAGAGCACTTAGCCATTAATATTAATTAGTCTCTAACTCCTTTATTCACATCGTCGATTAAACCCTAATTACAGATCAACGCCTCGACAACCGAGATCCAAGCATATCTAACCATTCAACACATAGCATCATAGTAGATCTAACATTCATTCACATCATAAAGCACTAAGCATCAAATGGATCTATCATACATCTAGTTTAAGAAATTAATTACATAAACAACATGGACACCATAGCACAAAGCACATCGACATAGGATATGCGTGGTTCACCCCAGTGTGGGGCTACATCCATTGATCTTCTTCTCCTCTTATTAGTTTCTTCCAATCTTCTTACATGCACCAAGGCACAATGCCAACTCCAGATAGGACAGGAGATCTACACGCACCTCTCCAGATCCTCCTTCCCTAAGCTCGGTCCAAGCAAAGAGCCTTACATAGTATATGCACAAAGCACTACAAATCAATTGCACTTAGCTCTACAAGTCTCAACATACAGTATGCAAAAATCCTTCACAACTATTTGCACTTAACCTTCTGGCCTACATATCTTGCACAAAGCCCACTTAGTTCTCCAAAACTTGACTCCTACTTACATCGCCTAGCTACTTATTTAGACATTACAAAAGGGGCCTAAACATGTGTAATACCCATGGGACGAAATCCCATGCCCATTACATAAACCTTGAATCCCAAAAATCCCATAAAAGGGGGTGAGATACCACGGTCTGTGCTTCGCCTGGGCCCTCTGTCTTCAACCAGCTTGTTGAAGTCCCAAAAATGGTCAAACATGATCAAGGTTCTCCAAAACTTAGTCGAGGGCCAATAGCTATGTAAACCCTTGAAGTTATACAACACTATCCAAGTCAATGTAGAACCATGTTGTCATCCATTGTAGCCATGGATCCCGAGGAGTTGAACCTAATTATGTTTAACCTGGATTATTTTAAGGAGAAAGTCTCCCACTGTTGGTCCCCGGTTTGATCATGTTCTTTACCTATATTATATACCACAGACCTCCATTTATATGCCAGTACCACCCTTTTGGCCTCGTTTTTACATAATTAACATCTCCCTACCATTCAATGGGGTTACCTAAGGTATCTTTGCATTTCAAGCTATTTTTGTGCACTTTAATGCTTTAAATTGATATTGGGACTAATGTCGCTTGGGTTAGGTACCACTTCTATTTTTGGAACAGGATACCGGTACCAGGTACCCACTCGTACCCACGAAGATACCAATGGAGCCGCTCAGGATCTATGTGTTATGGTCTAGATGGGAGGCAGAGAGCTTGCATGACAGCTGGAGTCATCGCCATAGGATGCTTGAAAGCCAATGATAAAAATGGGTCGATTATTCCTCATCGTTCACACTTCGTGACACTACGTGTCACGAAGCTGTGAAGTACGTTTCAATTTGATTTCAAGAACTATTATTGGATCGGGGATCCGTTTGTTTTACGTACCTTTATTTTTGACTGTTATAGACAGAAGGATTTATATAAACCCGAGATCACTTCTGAGAATGTGTTAGATTATGTTGGACTATGTTATGCTGGGAACCTATGTTTTTGAATACAAATTGTTGTTACGTTATATTATTCGACTGATATGTGATTTGAGTATTTCTTTCTTGAGTTGATGAAGCACGAAGTTTACACAGTGACTGTATAGAATGTTATAGTTGGCTTTGGTCATTACTAACAGCGTTTGTGCCGTTTGGTTGGGCCCGCCAAACTGGTGCAAGTCGCTGCCTTATTTTACAATAGATTTAGTTTTATGTTGTCAAAGATTTAGTTCATTTCTGTGCTTTAGAACTTGCATACGAGGTAGCTTAAGCTCGTAGATTTAGTTGTTTTAGCACATTAGAATCTGCTTACATGAATGGTATATCTGCAGCTCATAGTGTGTAATCGATTTGGTTGTTTCAGAATCGTATCGTTCTCCAACAGAATTATTTTCCACAGACTGTTATCTTTTACGTTGGTGAATATAAAACACATGACTGATGCCTGTAGGGTTAAGAGTACGAACGTGGTATTGTGTGGATTTTCATTTTCAATTCGAATATAACTCATAATTAGCTTGCATTTTTCTTTGTTAGACAGTAGTTACCTTGCCTGCTTAGAATAGTTAGATTACAGTTAGAACAAAAGGAGCTCCTGGTACCAGTAGATAGGATAGTACTCTGTTTTCCTGTAGATAGAATTAGATTGATTTGTTGCTGCTCAAAATGAATGCATTTTCGACAATACTCTGTGTGTCCTGACTTAAACAGAAATGATGATGGCAGATGATTGAGCATAGAGGTAAAATAATCTTATGGAACCACACTTTTGAGTAGAAACAGCAGCACCAGCATTTGAGCACAAAACTGTTTTTTTGTTTATGACTTAAATAGGAAATGCTCAATTTCAAGTTAGCCATTAAGATTCAAGTTCTCAGAATAAGTGTGTGTTTTCTTCTTAGGATAGCATTCAGATAGAGACTAGACGCTTACCTGCACATACTGTGTATCAGCTCGAAGTTTACCAACCCTGGTTTGACAATTTAGTGTTTCAGGTCATTCAAAGCTTCAATTTAGCAGCCTGACATTTTTGGCGCCGTTGTCGGGGAGATGTTTAAAAGGTAAGAAGATAGTTGTTTTGATTAGTTTTGGAATGCACTTAGCTTGGTTTGGTGTGTTAGCAGGTTGATTTTAAGAGCAGCTGTGGAAACAAAAAGGGTGAAAACCGACATATCAGTTATCACAGGTACTCTGAAACTCAATCTTAGTTCTTTCATTTCATTTTTAATATGACTTCATGAGAAATAGAGATCCTAGAGGTAGATTTAGGAAAAATACAAAACCACAAAAAGAAGAAGAAACTTCCACCCAAAGAGCGATAGAAACTGAGACTGAAATTCTGGCTGAGGAAACCGTAGAACAAATCCTAGAACCAGGAAACACCATACATCAGCAAACTCAAAATCTTGGTGATCCAGCCCTGGATGACACAGTTGACCCAGAGAAAATACACGACCTGCTCAGGAACCCTAAATCTGTAATTTCATAGATAACAACTACAACTGTGACATAAAAGGCCATAAGATCCTCAAAAAGACCAATAGGAGATAACACTTCTGGCAAAAAGAATCCAGAAAGGTGGGATTTTACACCCTCACCAAAGAAAGATAGGATTGTTTATACAATTCTTGGCAATCCTTTTACCATGGGAGAAAGAGGGAGAGACTTACATGGGGAACTTCATATTGAAAACGAAGGTGAAGAACAAGCAGAGAATGAGCTACCACAAGAAACCACCTTTGGGTTTCCTATTTTGGACTTAGTCCAGAATGTCACCATGAAAAATATTCCACTTTCAACACTACCAACCTTCCATGGGAAAAACAGTGAGGACCCATATGTATTTCTTTTCTATTTCGACATCCTGTGCAGGAGTTATAACTATCTCCAGGATGCACATAAACTGAAATTGTTCCCTGCCACCCTGAAAGATTCTGCACTACGTTGGTTCATGAGTTTGGGAGAATACAACTTTAGATCTCAGGAAGATATGAAGACAAAATTTTTAAAGAAATACCAGGACTATTGCAGAACCAAGGATTCTCAGAATGACATATTCAAAATGAAACAGCAAGATGAAGAAATCCTTGAGGATTTTCTAGAGAGATTTACCTTTACCCTTCAAAAATCAAAATATAATGATCTCCAGGATGAAGCAGTCAAGACTCTTTTCTTAAAAGGGGTTTTGGAGGAATACATTGATACCCTTAATTTAATGGCTGCAAGAGACATTTACCAGAAAAACTTTGAAACAATTTGTGAACTCTGTAGAACTTACTCAAGAAGTAAAGGGAAAGCTACAAAAAGTGTGAGAGAACCGATCAACAAAAATACCAAAACATCCACACCTGGTGGAGTTACTAGAGTCGAATTGGGAAAACTTTTGGATAATTTTAAAACAGACCTGTTAGGGACAATTGGCTCTCAGTTAGACACTTTGAAGATCAAAAGGAAGCAGAAAGATGAAAACCCTGTCCTAAGCATATTCTACCCGAAATGCAGAAAAAGACATCCCTTACGAGAATGCCCTTTGGACAACATTTTTGTATGTGCAATATGTACTGAAAACCATAAAACAGAACACTGCCCATCCTTACCTGGATTGCAGGCAATATTCAAGGGAGGGGAAGCTCCAGGGACTTCATCTGCACCTAAGAAGCCTTGGTAGCCTAGAAATCCAAATGCAAACGCATACCAAGAACCATCCCCACAATCTTCCAGCTATTATCCACCCTTCTCTCAACAACAACACCCATGGAACTAGACAAACTGGCCTCCACAAAACGTCCCTGCTCAGCCTTGGTACCAGGGATGGAGAAATCCAAACTTTGGGAATAACCAACAGTAGCATGTAGTACCAGTTCCTCAGAATCCATACATGCAGTATCCTCCAAACTTGCAGCAGTTACTGCCTAGTTTTACTCCACCTCCATTACAACAGTTACTGCCTGGTTTTACTCCACCTTCCTTGCCACCCATTCCACAAAACCCTCAGCAGTCTCAGAATCCACCACGTCCTACCATCTTACCCGCTCAACCCATTCCCAATCCGAACCATAGACCACCCCTACCACTCCATAATGTTGATTTCCAGAATTACCCAGCCTACACCATAAACCCTGTTTCTATACAAGAAGTACAGCTGAGATCTGGAAGGATTTTAAATAAAAATCAGCCCAAAACAAAAACAGCACCAAAGGTAATCATTGAAGAACATGAAGATGAGCCTACAGATAATTTATCAACTGAGATACCCCTGTAGGATGTTATCATTCCGAAGAAGAAAGAATCTGAATCACAGCCTAACACGCAACCTCAGGTTCCCAAAGAGCCTCCTTTTCCTGAGAGGCTACTCATTGAAAAACCAATTATACAATCTGAGTTTGACATTATGACTGAACTGAGAAATGTCTGTGTTAAGATTCCATTGTTACAGGCCATCAAAGATGTTCCCATCTATGCCAAAACCATCAAAGAACTCTGCATTAAGAAACCAGGTCGAAAACAGAAAGATCCACCCACAATACATCTAGTAGGATAGCTGTCAAATTATATTTCTGAAACACCTAAAATTGTAAAGTATGCCAACCCAGGAAACCCAATAGTTTCAGTGACCATCAAAAATGTATCTATTGGTAATACTTTAGTGGATTTAGGTGCAGCCATTAATATAATGACCAGCAACACAGTGGAACTGTTACAATTAGATCAATTTCTGCGCCCTACTCCTACAGTACTTGAACTGGCAGACATAACCACTATAAAACCTGTTGGAGTTCTTGATGACATCCTTGTGACTTTAGCCTCGTGGGAGCATCCTGTGGACTTCATGATAATTCATTCGAAGGATCCCACAAAAGGCCATCCAATCATTCTAGGGAGACCCTGGCTGGCCACAGCCAATGCTTTCATAGGATGTCGTGATGGAGATATGTTTATCTCAAATGGTATTTCCTCATAGAAACTTACTTTGTTTCCACCTGCCCGGCCTGTTACAGAAGAACTATGTTGGTTGAAGTGCCCCTATTTTGAGAATGAGGATGAGGAACCTTTATTCTCTGTTGATGAGATCCATGCACTCCAAGAACCCACAGAGGATGACATTTTAAGCCAGTTTCTTTCTGTAACAGAAAATGTTGAGTTCCCACAGACCTATCTGCAATATGATCAAATTTTCAGAGAGGATTTTCAGGAACGAAGTGATTTATTTTCTTCATTTTCCCATCCATGGTTTTCACTGTTTCTGAACACTCAGGGCCATATACCATCCCAGTAGAACTCAGTCCAGGTAGATGTCTATACATCAACTCTGAATTGAGTACCAGTCAACAGGAACAGTTGACAAAACTTTTGAAAGAACAGTCAGGGGCTTTTGCTTGGGAATACACTGATATGAAGGGAATCCACCCTGACACCTGTATTCACCACATCTACATCCAACCAGGGATAACCCCAATAAGACAACCACAGAGACGTATGAATCCAATCCTGAAAGACTTTGTAAATGAAGAATTACAGAAACTGCTAAATGTTGGATTCATTTATCCAATTTCTGACAATAAATGGGTTTCACCTCTTGTTGTGGTACCCAAGAAATTGACAGAAAAATGGAGGATGTGTGTAGATTTTAGGGAGCTGAACAAGGCAACCCCGAAAGACTATTTTCCTTTACCCTTCATAGATCAGGTTTTGGATACCTTGGCTGGCAAAAGATATTTTTCTTTCCTGGATGGGTATAGTGGGTACAATCAAATTCAGATTTCTCTTGAAGACCAGGACAAGACAACATTCACATGTCCTTGGGGCACTTATGCCTATAAAGTGTTGCCTTTTGGATTATGTAACGCTCCTACGACATTTCAAAGAGTTGTC
>CBVK0100485860.1:0-18111 GCA_900067695.1 Picea abies
TGATGTTTGGTTCTTAACATTGTCTTGGCCCTTGACTCCCTGTGTCAATCAATCTGGTTTCCTTATGTGTTTGCTGCCATTGTGGATTATTTCTGAAGAATGGTGGCTTAGCTCCCTTCTTCCTATGATCCATCTTGAATTTCTTATTGTCTTCCCAATCCTTTTGGAAAGATGGTCTTGCTTTTAGCTGGTCATATAAGCATTTAGCTCTTCTTATGGTCTCTTCTAAAATCTTGGGATCATCATACTGTATTTTTTCACTAATGAACAATGGAAATCCACTTAATTATCGTTGAATCTTGACTGTCTCATCCTTAATGAAAGAGACATACTTCAACAGTTCCAGAAACCTTCTCTCATATTCATCTATGGTTGTACTTCCAAGCTTAAGTTCAAAGAACTCTTTCATTTTCTTGTCATAGTATCTCTCTTCTCCTCTGAATATTTGTGACTCTTAGATCTACTTGAATTACTCTTCTTAACCAATTTCTTTTATATTTTGTTCAAACCTTCCAATAGTTTCATGTTGATTTCATCCTACTTCTCATTGGCTTTCACAATCCTTTAATTATCATCTTTATGGCCTTGGACATCCTTCTGCAAATTCTTAATGGTCTCAGCCATATTCATATCTTCATTCCTTTCTTCTCCATGTCCATTGGAGTTAGTTCATTCCATGCCCAAATGGACATACATCCCTCTGCTCTTCTTTGGATGACTGTAATTCCCCTATGCCTCTTCCATCCCTACAGACTTTGCGCTGGTCTTTCCTGACTGAGTTGTCGTTAATTCTGCAAAGCGTACATCCATCAAAACTAATCAGACTAACCAATCAACAATTCATGAGAATATGCACCATTTCGATTCAACATACACATCAACATTATCACTCTTGGTTTCCTGGTGTTATCACCATGGCAATTCTAGAGAAGACCCAAGTCTTGAGAACACTGATGTGAAGTGCCTTCCAAGATACACTCGCGCAAGAAGGTGGTATTGTCAAAACCACTTTTGCCAATACGTGGTATCACATGTCTTAACATGTCAAATCCACCACTCATGGAGTGGGCGACAGCTAGTCAGATCACCCTGCTTCATTCGTTTGGTACTTCACAACCATGTGACGTCATCTGAATGTCACCATGTAACAAATATTAAAAGCTAATCATTCAAAATGGATTGGACGAGCATGGAAACCCATCGCTCTTTGTACGTAATCTGTCTGTGCTTCATAAATGGATTTCTATAATTACCACTCCCTAAGTATGAAGATATCTTTGTATCCATAACTGTAGTAATATTCAAGTTGCTTGACTTTCTTCTCTCTTTAGAGACACATTTCGATATCCCCAACCTGAGATACATGGAGAAAGCTAAGTCGAGTGAGATTGGTTATTCGAGCAACATGCTAGGATTTCCTACGAATAAAGAGGAAAGGGTCCTCGCACACCTTCTAGCAAATAATTTCCACACAGATATGGTTATAGACTCGTGATTGGAAGTTAGGATGAATCCCACTATAAAGGATTTAGCCATCAACAGGCCAACCGCTAAGAAGAAAAGAAGTAAGTGGCATAAGAAGGAGGAATCTACGATTGAAGTGGACGAAAGTGTTGGAGAAAATCAACCAATCTGGTTAGACTCCTCTTTAAAGGCGGAGATCACTAAGCTAAAGTAAGTCTTCAACTAAGATAAGCATGTCTCAACAAATTTTGAATAACTAGCAGTGGAGGTAAAGAGTACCCGTGATGATATGCATGTTCTTCAATGACCCTTTTTACAACAGGCTAACTTTTATCATCACCCTTTTGTAATTTTTTGATTAATATGATTATATAAATACAGAAATAGATTTTAGACTGTTTTATTACAATTTCTATCTGGTGATGTTATTACTCTTGTTTTATTTTATAATAAGTTTTTCTTGTAATCTTATATTTTATTTTCATCTCTATAAATCGAAAGAAATTAAAATTCGGAATTCTTTTTAATTAATGCTTCAATGCGGTTATTTGTTTATTTTTCTTTTATTATTATTCAATTTAAACTTAGACTCCTTGCCTTCCAAGCAAATTCATGTACATTAACTTGAACTATTCATTTATATTATCGTGCATAGCAATATTACAAGGTAAACGCTTCTCCGCGCACCTAAATCTACTCCACAATCCTTCTTCGTTGCACTGACTACTTAAGTGCAGTACTCTGGCGTTGTGTGCCAATATCCACTGCGCACAGTTCGATACTTCACACCGATATTCCACATGAATTTTCATCCTATGCATGTACCATGTCAAGTTTAACATACTCCTTCGCGTTCAAATATTTGCGCACACTACTGAATACACCATTGCAAAACAACTTATACTCATACTTATGCATGTACATACAAAACTCCTCTGCATTAAGAAATACTTTCACACCCCATGTGCACCTTACTATGTGTGTGCTTATCGCAGAAGGCTAATTGCAGCACGTGCATCTACACATAATAATCTTTGGTGTGATGCCACAATTTACCATGCACATTGGCACGCCACAGTTTCCCGTGCGGTGCAAAATTTACCACACACACTAGTACGCCAACCTTTTCCAAGGACACTCTACGACTCTAATTATGGTCACTTTGAATTTACTTTTCTGTGAATATTCACTTCGATTGCACCCTTTTGTTCCATCCAAGCTCAATGTTGAACTGAGGCTCTTATACCAAACTGTAACGAACCCCTCGACCAACCTGAGGCCGGGGTATGCCACTCCAGAGCAACCACTCATTCTCTGACACCAGTCGCTAACATTCCCATCCATCAAGCTGGGACATGCTACTCTAGGTAACATCTTTTATTCCCATACTGCAGAACATACAGTAGCATACCTAGTAGTCAACTAAGTAATGCCACCTAAATTTACTCTTTATACTGCATGCAACTAAAACATTTACATACAACAAGCTTGCAGAAGTTTTACATCTAAACATAAACAAACCATTACTTTCTGTAACATACGACTTTTATATTAAAATAACATTAATTACCGATATGCCTCATTTACAGGAAATTACCCATAAGCACACAAGAATTCATAGTCACATATATGATAAAATCATAACATGGGCATGCAAATAGAAAAAAAACATATCCATATATCATACAATTGATACTTATCTTTTAAAAAGACTGTCACCAACTACGTATAGACCGTCCATGAACCTCCTAGCCATAGATTACCCTGTTCATCACTCTCAACAGTGAATCACTCCCGAGTTGGAACTGAACTCCACCCAGGGTAAAGGGATTCCTATCCAGGCTAAGGCTCATGGAAAATAGGAAAGACTCCGTCTTAGGTTCTCACTCAACTAACATCCTACACCCTCTCATTCCCCACATTCATGTCCCACCCAAGGATGTTTTTCCCTTCTCTTCTCAACAGTCCCTCGATTGCCCCACTTCCCTTCCAGGGCTTCAAGAACAGGCCAGACCAGAAGTCTCAGAGAACTGTAGCTGCAGTTTAGCACCTACAGAAATCAATCCCCAACAATTCTCTCACCCGGAGAACTGCTCATGGGCCTGACAACCCTGTTCTTCAATCCCGCTCCAAGCTAACTAGGTACACCAACCAAAAGGGATAGGAAATAGGTTTCAGAAAGGTGGAATGGTTGTCTCAAGGATAACATAATGTATGAGTGAAATGGTCATGGAGTCATTGACTGGATAACTTATTATGTTTTTGGAATCACTGTGAACTCTCTATCAAAATGATGGTCAGTCTGATAGTTTCCCCTGCTATTTCCCGTTCATAAGGTATCCCTTTCGAATAATCCCCACTGAGCTAAGTTTCCCCATGGTATGGATGCATGTCCCCAACTTGACACTTGTCATATTGGAAGTTACTTTTGTCCACTTGTCCCCAACTTTAGAACTTAGGATAAACTAATTATCCATACTTTATGTTTTAGGAAACATTAATATAATATTCCTTGACTTTTGGCCCTCCCTTACCCTAACTGGTGAAGTTCAATCCCTCATCTCTTTTATCGTGGTCGATCTGCGCATAGTGATGTATTTTATATTAATCATGAGTCATGTACAAAGTATGCACATTGGCCCTTGACATCTGGGCACGCTGGCCTAAGTCCAAGACATAAGTATTCCGGCTTATAATACTGGCTCACCAGCCTATAATGCATATTATATACACAAAGGTTCACTAACGTTAATATCATGCGCACTTTGTTATTGTGCATTTTATCCTCTTTCTTTAAGGTTGCGCACGATATTCAAAAATTTGCACATTAGATCCTTTACTACGTAGTATATGCGTGCACCATGCCATGAAATGTGTATTACAAAAATGATGTCTAAACATCTCACTAGCTTAAATATACTTGGATTATATTTACATTTGGTTTTGGCCAAGGGATATTACATAAAGAATCAAAAGCTAGGATAGGATGGTAGAAAATATGAAAGCCAAGTTTATACCCAGAGATTACCAAATTAATCTGTTTCAAAGAATGCAAAATTTGATACAGAAAGGGATGACAGTAAAGAAATACACTGAAGAATTTTACAGACTCAATATTAGAGATGGTCACCATGAGAGTGATGATGAAAAAGTCGCCAGATACATGAATGGATTGATATATGAAATTAAATATGAGATGATCATGGTGAAAATTAGGATTGTGGAGGATGCTTATCAAATTCCTTCAAAGGCAGAAGTGAAATTTTCACGAAATCAAGGTCAAAGGAGAAGAGGTAGAAGTCAGAGAAAAAGTAAAGCAATTGCCTAGGATAGAGTACAAAATCCCAAGGATGAAGAAAATAAATTTCATAATCACCCAGAAAGGGGAGGAAACTCACAAGGAGGGATGTATGTCGAAAATAACACTTTTCCTCGAGCCAGAGGAAGAGGAAGAGGCAAAGGAGGTCAAATAAAGTGTTTTGTTTGTGGAAAGCTTAGACACAAATATTTTGAATGTCCCGATAGAAAAACGGATGGAGGAGGTGAAGCTCACATTTCAGAAGTGCAAAGGAGAAATGTTGAGGCAAAATATGTAGAAGGCGGAAGATCCTTAATGATGAGCAAATTTCTCTTGAAGCTAGAGAAAGAGATGGAGAATCTAGTCCAAAGGAACAATTTGTTCAAAACTGCTTGCAAAACCAAGGATAGGGTATGCAAGGTAATTTTTGATAGTGGAAGCATGAATAATCTAGTATTCATAGAGATGATTGAGAATCTAGAATTGGAGACAGTTGCACATCCGAGCCCATACAAGGTTTCATGGTTACAAAAAGGACATTGGATAACTGTCACTAAACAATGTTTAGTTGAATTTAAGATAGGGGGATATAGAGATGAGATCTTATGTGATGTTATTCCCATGGATGTATGCCATATGTTGTTGGGGAGGCCTTGGAAATATGACATAAATGTTGTTCATGACGGAAGAAAGAACACATAGACCTTGGAGAAGAATGGTAGAACACATATATTGCTTCCAATTGAAGACAATAAGGTGAAAGAAGAAACAAGTAATACTATACTTCTCATGAGTGGGAAGGAACTTCTGGATGAAGTCAAGAAAGATGAAGAAATGCAGTTTTATGTGGTGAGAAAACCTAGAGTCATTTTAACCAGTACCTCAATAGATGATCTACCTGAGGAGATTCAGGAAATGCTGGAGAATTTCGTTGATATAGTGGTGGACAATTTACCTTGTTTGTTGCCGCCCATCAGGAGTATAAGCCATCAAATTGACCTTATACCAAGGGTGAGTTTGCCAAACAAAGAAACATACATATTGACACCGCAGGAGAATGAATAAGTTAAGAAGCAAGTCGAGGATTTGATGGACAAAGGGTTGATTAGAGAAACCTTGAGTGCATGCGTTGTGCCAACAATGTTATGTCCAAAGAAGGATGGTGGATGGAGAATGTGTACAGATTCGAGAGCTATAAAAAAAATCACCATCAGGTACAGATTTCCTTTACCCAGGATGGATGACTTGATGGATTTCTTGAGTGGAGAATTTTTTTTTTCAAAAATTGTTTTGAAAAGTGGATATCATCATATTAGAGTGAGGAAAGGTGATGAATGGAAAAAAAATATCAAGACGAATGAAGGGTTGTATGAATGGCTTGTCATGCCATTTGGTTTGATGAATGCACCAAGTAGTTTCATGAGATTGATGAATGAAGTATTGAAAGATTTCATTGGAAAATTTGTAATTATGTATCTTGATGATATACCGATCTTTAGTAAGACTGTCGAAGAACACTTGAGACATTTAATTCTAGTGATGAGGAGGTTGCAACAAGAGAAGTTGCTGATAAATATGAAGAAGTCGTCTTTCATGAAGAAAAAACTCATTTATTTGGGGTTCATGATCTCTTTGAATGAGTTGAAGATGGATCCTGAGACGGTAAAAGAAAACAAAGAGTGGTCATCTCCAAGGAATATCTTTGAAGTCAGAAGATTCCATGGATTAACTAGTTTTTATAGGAAGTTCATTAGGAATTTTAGTGGAATTTGTGCATCAATGATGGACACATTCAAGAAAAAACATCAATATTTTCATTGGATAGAGGAAGCAGAGAAAAATTTCAAGTTGTTAAAGGAGAAGATAACTAGACAACCAGTTCTGGTTCTTCCAGATTTCAGTAAACAATTTCAAGTGAGATGTGATGCAAGTGGATTTGCAATTGGAGCAGTCTTAATTCAAGACAATAGGATAGTTTCATACTTCAGTGAGAAGATGAATGATGCCAAAAGGAATTATTATAAAGAACATTTATGGAAATATTATAAAGCACATTTCTTTCGGAACCAGGTAGTGCCTCCATTTCACTATACAAGTGTTGAAGAAATGGAGGCACTACCTGGTTCCGAAAGAGTTCGTTTTGTATAGTGAAAACCATGCCTTATAGTTTATAACAAGACAGGAGAAACTGAACCAAAAACATGCAAAATGGGTTGAATTTATTTAGAACTTTACTTTTGTTATAAAGCACATTTCTGGAAATGCTAACAAGGTTGTTGATGCATTGAGTAGAAAATGTTTGATTCTATAGGAGTTTCATTTGAAAACCTTAGGTTTTGATAGCCTTAAGGAAATGTATCGAGCTGATTTAGATTTCAAGGATGCTTTTGAAGCATGTGAGAATCCTATTCTACAAGACATAATCCAATGGATTGAATACTTGATCCAGGATGGATTATTATTCAAAGGAAATCAGTGTTGTATCCCGAAGAGCTCTATTAGAGAAAAAATTTTAAAGGAAAAGAATAGTGGGGGATTGGATGGACACTTCAACCATGACAAAACAATTGCACAATTGATTATTGGCCAGGAATGAGGACAGATGTCAAGAAATTTTTCTACAAATGTAGAATTTGACAGCATGCAAAGGGGAAAAGATAGAATATAGGATTGTATCAACCATTTCCACTACCAAAGAGGCCATGGGATGTGGTAAGCATGGATTTTGTGTTAGGACTGCTGAGGAAACATAGAAGTTGTGGTTCCATATTTGTGGTAGTTGACAGATTCTTGAAAATGGCACATTTTATTCCATGTCAGAAAACCCATGATGCAACACACACTGCAAATCTGTTTTTCAAAGAATTTGTTCGTCTTCATGGTTTAACCAAGAGTATTGTTTCAAACAGAGACACCAAATTTGTTGGTCATTTATGGAGGACACTATGGAAAAATATGGGGATGAATTTGTATTTTATCTCATCATATCACCCTCATACAAATGGACAGACTAAGGTAGTAAGTCAAAGTTTGGGATACTTATTAAGGAGTTTAGTCATTGAACATCATAGTCAGTGGGATCAGATTCTGTCGCAAGTGGAATTTGCATATAATGAATCACCTAATAGGAGCACATGACATAGCCCATTTTAGATAATGTATGGAATGCAGCCAAGAGGAGTATCTGAGTTGAGAGACTTAGAGTATAATGAGTTCAGAAGTGTTGGAGTGGAATATTTTGGAGCAGAGATGCAAGAGCTCCATAGTAATATTAAAGAGCGGTTGCAAAGTTCCAACCAGGAATACAAGAATAGAGAAGATCATCAAAAAAGAGAGATTTAGTTTGAAGTGGGAGATCTGGTCTTAGCACATCTAAGAAAATAAATATTCCCAAGGGGAACATATAATAAGTTGAAGATGAAAAAGATAGGGTTGTGTAAGATTCTGAGAAAATTTGAGGCAAATTCTTATGAGATAGAATCTCCAGATGATGTAGGCATATCACCCATGTTCAACGTAGTAGATCTGTATCCTTACAAGGCAGATGAAGTGAGAGGAGAATAAAATCAACAAGAACTTTAGTGGGTCAAACAAATGCCTGTAGCTAAAAAGTCACAGATGGAAAAGATCATTGATCAAAGAGTTGGTAAGAAGACCCGAAGAAAGATATATTTTTAATATTTGGTAAAGTGGAAGGGAGACCCAATTGAAGATGCCAGTTGGGAAAGAGAAGTAGATATCCATAAACATGGACAAATGGTGTAGGATGTCATGAACAAGAGTCCATGAATTTTTCAACCAGAGGAGTATGATGCAGGAGCATTGCAAGCAAGCACAAATCCGAGGACAACTGGATATGCACCAATGCACATTTTGAAGATATTTTGAATTTGAAAAGGATGGCACATTAATGTAATATCTGGAGAGACATATGTTCTCTTAAATCTTTTGAGGATTGTAATGCATATCTTCAGCAGATGCTCTCATCTGTCGATTGTAGGCAATTAATGTAATGAATGTAAAGTAGTTGTATATATTTAATTTGATTATATAGCTAGAATTGTAGGAGGGAAAACTCGAGAAATCTCCATTGTATGTATTGTATTGTATCATTATTCTCATTGTAAGAGAATAGAGTAAAAGAGAAAGAGAGAAGAGAAGAACGAGGATTGTAGAAGTTGTAGAAGCAAATAGTTGTTCCTATAGAACCCATGTATAGAGGCACTTGATTTAATATAAGAATGATTTGACTCAATTTCATGGTGTTGTTATGAATATTGTTTGCATATATTGAATTCTATGTTTACAGTTAGCTTATATGCTTTGTTATGCATTTATTTCAATGCTTTATGTGTATGATTTGATGTTGAATGTATGAAGTCTGTGAGAGGGAGAGTATGAGTTTCAATTGTTTCTCTTCCTGATAATTCTAGCAAGGAGTGTAGTGAAGGTCTGTAAGGAGTGCGTCGAAGAGTTTTGAATCTTATCTCAGAAAATCTCAGGAGAGATACCGTTGTCCTCATACCAGCAAAAGTGCAAGTATAGCACATAGTTGTGCAAGGTGTGCGTAGGCGGGTTAAAGTCTTATATTTTTCCAACCATTAGATTGGTTGAAGAACTATTGTCGCAAGGAATACATAGAGTTGGAGGAGTTCAGATAATCAAATATTATCATGAAGGCCACAAGGAGTGCGTGAAGGAATCCCTTAGAATGCTTGAGTTTGCAGTCAACATCAAGCTCAAGAGGGACATAGTCTTGGAAAGTTCAAAGGAAGGACGAGGGTCGAAGTCATTTCACAGAAACCAAGATCAGGAGGAAGGACACCAAGTTATTTGGCCAGGAATCATTGAGAACTTGAATGAATGGTTGAATTTCTTGGAGGGAGAAACACCAAATTCCCATGGATCATTGGATCCATTGGATTAGCGGATGGGATAAGGCTGAGTTTCTTCCAAGAATCATAAGATCGGGAGGATCAATAGTCATTAGATCTGGAGGAATGAGAGTCATTGATTGGAGATTGGAGTTTTGTCCTTTCAGAAGTCGGAAAAGAGGAGGAAGTTATTCAACACAATCTAGGCCGTCAGATCGTGGAAGGTTCAAGACCATTGATTCATAGCAAATAAATCATGAGTTCAGACTTTGAGAAATGAGAGAAGAGTCACATCGTGAAATCACGAGTCGCAAAATTCCAACGTGCTCGAAGGTGGACCCCCAGGGTTAGACTAGAGGTCATATGGTTGAGGCATAAGGGAGGAGCTAGAGGACCATTAGCCCATTTCATGGTTTCAGTAATCGAAGGAGTTGGGGGAGACTCACAATAGAAATCATAAAGTCACAAAATCTGAAACACCTTTTCAGGTTAAGTCAACAATCACGCCAGGTGGTCACGTGGAGTGGAGGTTCACACCTAGTGCTTGTTCACGCAGTCGTAACTTCTAAGAAGGACCTGTGGTATTATACACATTTAAAATTCCAGTGGGAACTAAATATCCATTTTGTCTCAGGGAAATAGAAAGATCCAAAGACCGGGAGGTCAAGAAGAACCTACTAAGGTAGGAGTGTTGCATCACACCACCCTACCACCCTAATTGAATCTTACAAAACTTTACTTACTTGATCTCTCTTTCATATGGACTGTTACATCTCTATGTCTCCTCTTCCTTCTTCAACTTATATACTCTATTCCACTTCTTCATATTTCTTCTTCTATGCTCAGCTATTTTTCCTGTTGGGAACAACACCCTATTTGATGCAGGAGCATCTCTCCACGTCAACCAGCCAACCACGTCAGTGCGTGCATTCAAGGCTGAAGAGAGGTGCAGCCCTCGTTTTCAAATTCAAATATGATTGTAATTAATGTTGTAGGATTTTGAGCCATGGAGTCGTGCCTTTGTGTAGGCATTAGAGTAGGTAGGCCTTTAATGTTTGTAAGGTTGAGATCTAGATCCAGATGATGGACTAGATAGCCCATTCAATCCTATTGAATAGGGTAGGTAGATTGGAGGGAAGAGATCAAAGATCCCCCTCATGTAAAAGATCAATTGCGATCTCATTTTGGAGGATTTTTAGGAAGGAGAGCAAGAGAAGAGCCAAGACCTTATTACAGTCTGCGCTCAGAACACCTTTGTAAAGAGGCATTTTTATTAATACAAACCAGAAGTAGTTTTTCCTGCATGTATTTCTATGTTATGTGGATTCTTTCATTGTGTTCTTTTATGTTGTAGATGTATGCTAGACATTTGTAGTTTGTTTGATTTCCAGATTGAGAGGTCTTTGAGGATTCACGCTAGGAGGGTGTGATAGAATGTTGCGAGTTCTGATAGCGTGCACTGAGAGTGCATTTCTAAATTCTGCGGGTTCAAACAAAGGCATGCCAGGTGGGCACAAAAGATGAAATCAACAATTCAAAGGAAGATCCTTGAGGTTGTTGAACACCTCAAGAGGCCAGGCTGTGTAAGAGAGACATAGTTACAGACAGAATCTCTGAGGAGTTCTGTAAAGCTCTGCCAAGTGGGCATTGAGCAGATGCAAGGGAGTGCATAGAGGAACTCTATTGAGAGTTCAAAAGAAGACAGAAGCTCTAAGGAGTTCTGTGAAGCTCTGCCAAGTGGGCATTGAGCTAGTGCAAGGAGTTAACAGAAGAAGAACTCTGTTGTGAGTTCTTAAGAAGCAAGAATCATCTAAGGATTCTTGATACTCTGCAAGGTGGGCATTGAGTAGATGTGCAGACAGGCACAGGAAGAGAACTTTTTGAGTTCTATAGTTGAAGGAAGAATCCACTGAGGGATCTTCACAGGGTTGTTGAACACCCTGAAAACACTCAGCAAGAGGTTGCTTGAGTGAAGGATAGCCAGGAGGGCATCCAATTCTCCATCTGTAGGGGAAAGGAAGAAGGAATTATTTTCCTTAGACGTCTGAGTCTCAGAGAAGCTCAGAAGAGATAGAACTTTGTGCGTGAAGACTCTGCAAGGAGTGTAGAAGTCGCTGAATCCTTCAAGGATTCGAGAGCAAAGCTCAGGAGGAACAATGTTCTTATATGCGCAGGCGGGACTCAAGTTGAAGAGCTTGTAGGGAAGATGAACAAAGGTTGAGGCCTTTGAAAATTTGAAATTCTTCCAAGTCTGGGAAGAAAGTGCCAAGGCTCAGTAGGAGCAATAGCTGTTGTCGGATCAGCCGAGAAGATATGGACCGTTGAAGGATTTCCTGTCCAGGAGGCAGTACAGGAAGAGTGCACAGGAGAGATGATCTGAGCTGTCAGATATTGAGTAGAGAACCCAATAGCCATTGGATCTGTCGAGATTTGCACGAGGTTTAAACCCTCGCAAAAAAAGGTGAAAGTCTCGAAAAGGTTGGATATTGGGATATCAGCGTTCGGGAGTTCGGGAGTCTGGAGGATGAGAGTCTGGACACTTGGCCTCAGAAATCGTGAAAATGTGAGATTAGATCTAAGCCGTCCATCTGCGGGAGGACGCGTGTCACATAATCGTCTATTTCAAAGATTTGGGCACCGGGACTCACAGAGGTGAGCATCTTGAATTCATGGGTAGTGAAGTCCCGAAATTGATCTGGGTCGTTCGTTCATTGAGACATGTGGAAGGGATCAAGGGACCCATCAGTATTTTGGCCACCGGGGTTTCGAGTTGACAAGATCGTGTCATAGGGGGTCGCGAGTAGTGAAGTCCCGAGGAAATATGAGCCGTTCATCTGAGAATGGACACGTGTCGTGGGATCCTCTCTATTGGGGATTCATACATTTGGGTTCAGAGAAGGAATTCCTTTGATGTTGCGAGCGGCGAAGTCACGAGAGAATCACAACTGTCCATCTTAATAGGACAGGTGTCAGAGATCTAAGGATCTCACAAACTCGGAGGTTCGCAAGGAGAAGACCCAAGAGTTGGGTTCTCCAAGTCGTGAAATCGTGAGGAGCGAGGACAACCATTGGATCTAGGTCACAGGAGGACCGTTGGATCAGGAACCCCATCGCATTTCATGCATTCAGGGGTTCAAAGGTTGAGAGAGGTCACTTTTGACATAAGAAGTCGTGAAGTGCCAAGAGCTGAAGCTTGTGTGGACACGTGGTAGAACCTCGAGGTGGGGCTCGCGTGGTTGACAGGCAGACATGCATCGCTTGGGAAGAGGAGTCAACACTGTATTGATTTCTCGCATCTCAGGGATTCACGAGATAAGAGCATGAATGCTCGATGCTTCAACCTGCGAGGTTGCGAATAGCGAAAAGCGTCAAGGGAGGAGTCAACCCAACATTGACTTATCGCGTCTCGAGAGATTGGGATAGGAAGGCACGAGAGTTCAACCCACGAACTCATGAAGCGACGAATAGGGAAAGGTGCTATCACTTAGCCTAGCTGGCAGTCGCACAAGGAGGGAGCTGACAGAGGAAGAGCCATACCCGTATCAACATTTCGGGTATTGTAGGATTGGAGAAGGAAGAGTCAAATGCTTCGACTCGTGAACTCGTGAGATCACGAGATTTCGATAAGCACCTTTGGATTGGGCCTTGTTCATAGCGCTGTGGTTGCTGGGGAGAAAGGAGCTTGTGCCTAGTGCTATTTGCACAGGGGAGCTTCCTGAAGGACCTGTGGATCAAATTGAATGGAGATTCTAGCAGGGAATCCGAAAGAGCCGATTCGGCTCAAAGGGTTAAAGAACGATCCTGTGAGTGGATCTTAGTCCAAGGGCCGATAGGTCTGCGTCACTATTGTTCAGATTCTCTATTACCTTTTGGGCTCTGTGTTGCATATGCATTCTCTTCACTGCACCACTCATCTCCACTTTAGGTACTACTCTTCATATCCTCCTACCCACATTCATAACCCTAAAAAAAACACGCTATCTTCTTGGTTCTGCATGTCTTTCTCACCTTGAGTCCTCTGCCTAATCATCATTCAAACTCTTCATCTTCTCTCGTAGTTATTTTGAATCTCTTCATCATTAGCAGGCATTATCCTGGGATTATCTAGCTTCTATGGCAGTCACAACTCTTCATCTTCTCTAGTAGTACCAGTCAGTCATTTTTAGCTTCTTTGAATTTTAAGCCCCTTCCTTCATGTGACCATCGACAATGACCATACACCTAACCAACAGGTGCTTTGTGACTCACGACTTCGGGAATCTTGGTATGAGACATATCGATTCTTCCAACTCCCAATATCTGAAGTGGAGCTTAGAGATGCTAGATCCTTCCTCTGTTTTCTCTCTCCACGTGACCGATGGATATGACCTGGGGCCAAGCACTTAGGGAATTTTCATTTCAGGTATTTGGATGTGAGACAACACTAAATTTCCTGACTTCTGAACTCCCGAACTCCGAACTAACGCCTAGCAAGAACTAGCTCCATTCTTGATATGACCTTGGGCGATGAACTCATGTGACCACGTGATTGTAGACGTGTCCAAACATGGTTTAAAACAAATAGTTTTTCACCCCGCAATTTACCTCGAGCCTCCACGTGTCCTTTATCCAAAACTGTGGTTTCAATTGCGGCCCACCCTCAACTCATTGACATTCATGCACCTTCATTCCTTGCAATGTGATGGGACCGTCGATATCATGATCTTGACGGTGCTCCTTCACTAATGATTCATATATATCCTTTCAAGTTTTGCAGATCAACAACTGTGATTGATTTTGTGATCTTGACTTCGGGAGGTTCAACTCTCAAACCTAGCTTTCCTCCATACGTAAATATTTTGAAGTTGACAATCCATTGACATGTGTCCCTCTTGTATTAATGGTCGAGATCTCCTTCGGGTCTCTAGACTTCAGAGATCTCAATTCTCAACTTCTCGTTTCTTCT
This sequence comes from Picea abies, assembly GCA_900067695.1. Taxonomy (NCBI): domain Eukaryota; kingdom Viridiplantae; phylum Streptophyta; class Pinopsida; order Pinales; family Pinaceae; genus Picea; species Picea abies. Next base: position 14,582 of record CBVK0100485860.1, read on the forward strand.
GACTGAATATCTTCAGAAATGGAAGATCTGCTGACATCAGTCCTCTCATAGATCGACGACTCCCACCTACTTCAACTATTCAGGCTTCGATGATTTCAAACCTTTCTCCTTCATGTTTTCCTAGAGTATTTTTGCCCGAATACGTAATCTTCTGACATGTACCCCTCCTGGCGATCAACAACCATGCTGTTCTTTGGGTCTTTGACGTTCAGAAATTCAGGACTTTAGTCCAATCGTTGGTGGTAAAAATCCCAAAGTAAAAACCCCACAGTGACATAACTTGCTTATGTCACTTGATGATGTGGCATGACCTGAGTAGTTGTCGCGTGTCACTCAGATTCATGATTTTCACTTACCTCAAATGTTGATTCAACTTGACACTTGTCATTATATGATTACGCAATGTGTCGTTGCTGATGTATTCTTGCTGACATGGATCTCCTCATGTGACACATGTTCTTCTCTTGGATCTAAGGGTTGTCCTAAATCCTTAAATGTATCTTAGATCAATGGCTGAGAGTGAATTCAGACATTATGCCTTCAAGACTTTGGAACTTTTCATTTCCTTTCCAACCATAAAATCCTAAAGTGATTTGCTCCAGAGTTGTGGATCATGTGCCACCTTTCAGTATTGACGTTGGATGGTCCCTGCTTACTTCAGGGCTTTGACAAGTCCTCTCTCCTATGCTCATCCAAAGTCTTAATCTCCATGCATTTATCTATGGATCCAATGACTATTGATCCTCGGTGCTCAATTCCAACGCATCACATCTTTACTTCTCCTTTGTTCTTCCTCTGGTCGCTGGACGCTGATCTAATGGTCATCGCATTTTCTCCAGATCTGATGGTCCTTATTCATTTCATATTTTGGGCTTTGGGTAATTCGACTTTCAATTTGCCAATTGTTTCGAAGTGAGATTCCCCAAACAATAACCTCCTCACAACATTTGACCTAAACAAAATGTTGTTCTTCGATCATGTTCATAGATCAATGGATCGATCTATCTACGGTGTTGCTCTTCTAGCTTATCCTGTCCTTCCACTTAGAATGATCCAATGACTGATAGAAATTAGGGTGATTGATATCTCATATCTCAGCCCTTTCTTATCCCATCCTTCCACTTAAATCAATCTGACGGTTGATGGAAATCCGGATGATCGAATTCTCAATCATTTTTCCTCGCTTATCCTATCCTTCATTAATTCAATTTGACAGTTGTTGGTCCCTAGATCGGTGATCCAAAGGCCACTACCATTCTTCCTCCTAAGCTTATGATCTCTCTAACTTAGAAGAATTTCTAGGTGTTCACCGGTCTTGACCTTTTCTCCTCCTATGAGTCTGTCTCTTGGACCTCGTCTGCACTTCTGGAAGCCGCTATCTATTCTCAGTTTTCTCGTCTTCTGTGCTCTCGAGATTTGGTTCAGTGCTATTCTTTCCCTCAATGAAAAGCACATTCTTCCTGTAAATATGCCAACAACAGGGTTATCACAATTTTATGTCATCGTGATTTACTGGACTAAAGACTACTAATCTGCTTTCAGACTTATTTTACAACAACAAGTTGATTGCTCAGGGCCAAGGTAGAGCGTGGCTGAAACTTCTTGAATTTTATCAAGGCATGGATCAAATTTTTCAAGGAAGTTATTTGGCATATCCCCTTGACATGGTCAAAGGGTTAGTATTTTATTCCTTTTGCAGAACAAATCCATAATTTGAGGTAGCAGTTTAGCATTCTTCGAGGAGCAACCATAGGGGTATTGCTCCCTTTTCTACGGGTACTATTGTTGAAGGATATGAATGTAATCATAGACTAACTTAATAAAGAGGGAAATCCAAGATTCATTAGCTTTCTTCCACAATAGAATGATGTTGTTTGAGATGCACTTGTTCTTGTGCAAAAGAGAAATATAGCATGCACTAGCTTTCCCCCACGGTGGGATGATGTTGTCCGATATGAGTGCGTTCTTGTGCAGGAGGGAAATCTAGCACACGATAACTTTCCCCCATGGTTGGATGATGTTGTCCAAGATGCACTAATGATTGTGCAAGAGGGAAATCCAGCATGCACTAAATTTCCCCCATGGTGGGATGATTTTGTCTGAGATGAGCTCGTTCTTGTACAAGAAGGAAAGCTATCATGAGCCAAGTTTCCCCCACGGTGGGATGATTTTTTTCAAGATGAGGTCATGCTTGTGCAAGAGGGAAAGATAGCACATGCTAGCTTCCACCCACATTGGTATGATGTTGTCTGAGATGAGCTTGTGTTTGTGCAAGAGGGAAAGATAGCATGCCCATGGTGGGATGATGTTGTAAGAGATGATCTTGTGCTTGTGCAAGAGGGAAAGGTAGAATGTGCTATCTTTCCCCCAGAGTGGGATGATGTTGCGCGATATGCACTCATGCTTGTACACGAGGGAAAAATAGCATGCTTTCTCCCATGGTGTGATGATGTTGTCTAAGATGAGCTTGTTCTTGTGCAAGAGGGGAAAGGTAGTACACACTAGATTTTCCCATTGTGGTATGATGTTTTCTTATATGAGCTTGTGCTTGTCCAAAAGGGAAAGATAGCATGTGCTTGTCCAAGAGGGAAAACAATCACCCTTTAGCATTCCCCGACGATGCGATGATGTTTTCCGAGATGAGCTCATGCTTGTGAAAGAGGGAAAGATAAGACACACTAGCTTTCCCCTATGGTGGGATGATGTTGTCAGAGATGACTTTGTGCTTGTGCAAGAGGGAAAGCTAGCACGCACTAGGTTTCCCCCACAATGGAATGATGTTTTCTGATATTAGCTAGTACTTTTGAAAGAGGTAGCTTTACCCCATGGTGGGATGATGTTGTTCAATATGAGCTCGTGCTTATGTACGAGGGAAATATAGCATGCACTAGATTTCCCGCAGGGTGGGATGATGTTGTCTGAGATGAGCTCATGCTTTTGCAAGAGTGACAACTAGCATGAGCTATCTTCCCCCCATGGTGGGATGATGATGTAGGAGACGTGCTCATGCTTGTACAAGATAGAAATATAGCATGCACTAGATTTTCCCCATGATGGGATAATGTTGTTTGATATGAGCTCGTGCTTGTGAAAAAGGGAAAACTAGCATGCGCTAGCTTTTCCCCATGATAGGATGACATTGTCATAGATGAGCTCTCGCTTGTGTAAGAGGGAAAGATAGCACACACTCACTTTCCCCCACGGTGCAATGATTCTATCTGAGATGAGATCCTTCTTGTGCAAGAGGGAAAGGCAGCACATGCTAACTTTCCTGCACAGTGGGATGATGTTATCTGAGATGAGCTCATTCTTGTGAAAGAGGTAAATCTAGCATGCACTAGATTTCACCCATGGTGGGATGACATTGTCCGAGATAAGCTCATGCTTGTGTAAGAGGGAAATATATCATGCACTAGATTTCCCCCACAGTAGGATGGTGCTGTCCCAGATGAGCTCGGTCTTGTGCTTGTGAAAGAGGGAATCTAGCATGCACTAGCTTTCCCCCATGGTGGGATGATGTTGTCTGAGAT